>JAYRCB010000305.1:365275-378486 GCA_036026315.1 Trachelus stipa | reverse complement strand
TATATATATATTGGGCAAGGACATACCTATTCTATGTTAGAGGATCAGAGACACTGCTGTTTTGACCTATTTATATTTACACGAGAGCCAATGCACGAGTTCGTAAAAGTCTATCGACTTGGCATCGATATCTCTTAGAATTAGAAAAATGTCAAAGAAGCGACACACGGGACACACGCGATAGTTACAAAGAAACCATCTAAAATTCGTTTTCGTAAAAATGAGAAACTAAAAATGATTTTCGATGTTTCTTCGACCTCTGACCCATTCGTTCACCCGGAAGACACGAGACTCTCGAATTCCAAGCAGGACGAAGACGTCCTCGTACCGTTCGGGATATCGCAAAATCTTCCCTAACATTCTGCTATAATCTAAATCGCTTATTGACGAAGTTAGGACGTGTAAAACTGTTTGACGAAGCTTCGCTCGCGGCCATCGGGACCTTCCGAAACCTTCATCGCCATCCGGGAAATGGTCTCGGCTCCCGCGTTGACGATGCTCTTCGTTAGTTCGGCAACTCCGAGATAGAGGATGGCGAGGATGCTGGACTCTGGACCACGGAAGGCATGTCTCTGATCGTCGAGGCCATCAGCATCCCACGTGGACTGAAGGTGTCGCAGTAGAGATTCTCTTTTTTGTGAACTCGCCTTACGTGGCTTCGTAGATTGTCGCGTCGCGCACTTCTGTACGCGCAGTGTGGACACAGATGAGGCTTCTCTCCGGTGTGCATGCGACGATGCTGGATCAGCTGAAAGAGGAGAAGAGTCTCTTTTTCGAATTCTTCCTTTTTCTACGGATTGGACACCGGCAAACGTACCTTCTTCAGTTGGACGGTTCTGAAGATGCATATATCGCAACAAAAGTACCGGTCGTCCCGGTGCCTCCTCATGTGGCGACTCAGGTCGACTTCCGATGACCTGTCGGCTCCGCAAACAGCGCAGCTGACTCTAGTTTCCGGTGCCGCCCCTTTTGCATGTGCCCTAAGGTGTCTCTGGAAGGCCTTCTCGATGGTGCACGCATAGGAGCACAATGAACAACGGTACTCCTCCCTCTCGTATCTGGAAATGCACATTTTTTTTAACAGAAATTTCAGGGAAAATTCTTTAAAAAACAATGACACTTGGTTGGCGTATGGAGAAAAGACTGAGTACCTATACCTGACGCGCTGCAGGGCCAGGCTGCGTTTCTTCCCCGTTGGCGTCATCCCCTGAGCCACGTGACTCGCCACGTGAGTCTCCATCTCGCACCTGCTTCTCGTGGTGAAGTCGCACCCCGAGGAAGGACATCTTCTAGCTTCGCTCGTCTCAGTTTCCAAAAGGCTGGGATGACAGTCCGCAATGTGCTTCCTTAGAGCTGGTCTGGTCGGAGCAATCAGATCGCAAGAGCCACAGGAGTAGCCGCGATGAACGCCAGCGTTAGGGCTGCTGCCTCTCGACCTGGACCAGGTGTACGACACGGTTATATATTATTCAACTGACTAGGTCAATTAGGAGGCGAATTACTTTTCAGTGTAAGAAGAGTGATTGCTCTCCGAGTCGCTGTCCGACGGCATGTTAGGAATCTCCGAGGCTTCCAAAGCCGCAGTTGCTGCCGAGAGGCGGCCGAGCATCGCCGTGTATGCACCAAGTACCCATCCATTCAGAACTGGAGTCACAGTTTCCTCCTGTGCATTTAATTAAATAGTCAGTTTGACATGGACGTATCGATCACGTAATACTTGGGGGGGGGGGAGAGAGAAAGGCAGACCTTTTCGAGACCGAGACACGACATGGGGTCCAGTGGCTTAATCGGGATGTTGTTATTGGCCGAATTGTGCGAACTGTCCGAACTGGTGGCGTCACTTTCTTCAGCAGCATCTTCGTTGTTATTCGTTCTCTGCACTGATGTCAGATTCTCATTCTCGTCTTCGTCTTCCTCCCTTTCGATGTTGCTTTCGTTGTCTGCTGGTTTCCGATCCTGTTCCCGGGCCTTACGTAGACGGTCGCCGGGGTTGCTGGCCTGTGGCGGTTTCGCAATTAGTTCCATCGCGCGATAAGGTGCTCCTGTCGCGGCTAATGGAAGCGGCACCATATCCGACGGCCTCTGAAGGCCGCTCAAAGCAAAAGCCGCCCTCGGGAGCATTTGCGGCGCACCGGGAGGCAGGATCGGATGTCTTCGGGCGAACCGCGGATCGGCCCAAAGTCCACCCGCGGCGTGCAGACTCCAGATCCCATATTCCATCTGAAATCATTCGAGATTACAAAAGACCAAGAAACGTGTCTCCACGTGACGTTATACATATTTATCATAGTAATTTGTTTCTCTTTACTTCTCGAATTTAGGAAGAGTACCTATCACTCGATTAGAAATATTAAATATATATGATTAATCAATTTTTAATCGAAGCCAATTAATTGATAAAAAATACTCAACGACTCGCGTCACTCCTCGTTTATGAATAGATCATCCCCCATTGATTGCTCGAACAATGAACACATCGCTTAATGGCCGCAGATTATACAACGTGCGATTTCAGTCAGAAATTCCTTTAGCCATCGCTGTAATGGAAACTAGTTGCAATATTACATGGCTGCCCATTGAACGAATCAGCAATAGAAATAATTGTTGGTTGACCCTAAGGACCTATTACCGCCATATATGTTCCTAATATATACTCAGCTATTTCTTTTAATTCATAAACTGCCCGTCAATCTTCGAATTTGTAAATTTAGTTTTAATTGGATTCAGGCCTTTATCCTGTGTAACGAATTTAATGTCGGATGCGTGCGTGCACGCATTGCCAGTGTCGCTCTTGTGGCGGCATCAGGACCAGAGGGTGTTGGGAGGGAGGGAGACGCATCTTTCGATCAGAAACGCGTTGCGATAGCGAAACGACTGGCGTCTGGTGTCTCATCCCAGTGGACCATAAATCTGTCATATTGTGATGTCAGTCTGTCGGACGAGCCAATAATAAATGAGTGCCATAACGACATGGTTGACTACCCGGGCATTGTAATTCCGAATGTCGTATTAATTCGTTGCAATAATTCTCTAATGGCTCTGGAATTGAGGTAGGTCATTCGGTAGCCAACCAAACGTAAAGAATTTCCAAAAAGCTTCGGGAGCTTCTCGAGGTTTCTGATTTTTTTGACTCTTACGATTCCTTGACAATCCCTGAATAAGAAGGAGAGAGAGAGAGAGAGAGATACCAAGGTGCATCTCGTTTCCCGTCCTCCGTTCCCGGTTCCCCAAGCCCAAGCCCAAGCCCTGCCAATGAAGTGGCCCCCCCTCCCTTAAGCCTCACGAATCGATTTGTTATTGTTTTTGTGTCTGCGGTGTCGGCGGTAGTGGTTGGCTGAGTGGGAGCCTGCAAGCTCGCTTTTGAGTTTAGGTGGCTCGTGCGGCGGGTCGGAGTGCGCGAGGAAAGAGCAGGAAGAGGAGGACATGGATGGAGGGGTGGAGAGGTAGACCAGGTTGAGGATCAGGACGAGGAGGATGAAGAGTAAAATCGGACTAGGAGGTGGGGCAGTCTGGTGAGAGGCTCGGGGATGCGGGGCGGAGGGCGGCGGGTGGGTGTTACTGGGGTAAGGTGGCTAGCAGGGACAGGGGCGGCGGTGAGGTGCCACACTGGAAGCCGAGGATAGACTGGGGTGGTTTGGGGTGGCCCCAGAATGGTCTAGGGTAGGGGTTGAGGTGATGGTAAAGGCAAGGGATCTGACACGGCTTGACAGGTGACAACCGATTGGACCACTGACGTCACAGATCACTTGGCTGGCTGCGTGCACACACGATCACGCACGCCGAAGGCTCGACGCACATGCAGAAATCGAAATATTTTGCACAGGAAATACGGTATTTACGTGCTAACCGGCCGATAGCCCCGCGACGCCTCTATCTGGTTACCATTACACTCGGATGTATGAAATGCGCCAACATACACCATCCCCCCACAATAGCCCTATTTATGATTGGGCAAAATTGCTTTCCATGCGCAGAATAAAATTGCGTGGCGGAAAAATCTTCAAAAGTGGACGGAAAAATGGAGAAACAGGAAGAATTCTAGAGGGATTCAATGATTTTTAGGAGCCGAACAATCATTCATTGAACGCTGAGGGTAACATTTTTTTTTAATTTTCTCCAAGGAAAACCAAGAAAATTTGCGAAAAATTAAATATGGCGAGGCAGCGGGCTTGCGCGCATTGAGAATCTAAGCTTTTCCAGTTTTACCGCGGAACATCGATGGCGCTTGCACCAAACTGCTGCAACTTGAACCGGACGTACCAAAATGGCTGACGTCAGATCATGCACTTCCGTTAACAAACTTTTTGGTGTAACATTTCAACAGAAAGGTAGACCAAATATTTCATAAGCGAAAATTTTTACGGGATTTTCAGTGAAGTAACAAATATCCCTACAATTCGTATAATTGAAATCTCGCGAGATCTGATTGCTATTTTATTCTTGTGTTTAATACGGTGGCTACAAATTATCTAAAGGAAAAACTAAAGTAAACAGGTAGTATAAGAAATATTGTTGTGCTTATTTTAAATGACACAAGAGACTAAAAATCTTCTTAATGCAAGCACAGCGATGTTCCTTTTAATACGAGGGCCTGAAGTTTGCCGAGTGCATTTTCGAAACTGAAAAAAATAAGTTTCTCCAACAAAATCTGTAAAAAACGTGTTTCTTGTTTAACGTGAAGTCCATACTTTGCCTGAATATTTTCGACTTCTTTATACTCTCCTACGAATTTATCCAAAGTTGCCATAAAGTTACATAGTGACTCTCCAGCAGAACCTATTGCTTTCTTGATTTCATTCAACGCACAGTTAATTTCTTTCAGTGTTTTCAGGATTTCCTCTATCTCTGCAGGATCTTTAGGAATGATAATACCCTTGCAGCGTAGTGAATCCAAGGGTTCAATAAGACCCTTTAATTTGTTGAGTTTCATCTCTAGCTTGGACATATGCGCAATCTCAGCTGTATGAACAGAGAAAACAAATGACCATGATGGAAACAAATAAAGTTTGTGAAATAATTTTAACCATGATTTGTTGCTTACCACAGCATACATCTGCATCCTCTACCTGTGAATCTAAATTATTCTGCAAGTATGCAAGACTCTTAACATCGTTTGCTCTTAGTCTCATTTTAGTCAGATTTTGCAAAACTAAATCCCGTTCCACACATATTTTGACCAACTGGTTAGTCAAATCAGTGTTTATTTCTTTAACCTTCTTCTTCAATACAATCTCGCTGCATTGAGCTCGTAAGTACGTATCATATAATAAGCTTAGTTCAATATTACTATTGTCTGTTTCTGGTTGCTGAGAAATATCTTGAAGTATCGTTGCTGAAGGCTGTAATGACATCCTTGGTGTAATGCGGTTTCTTAAGCCTTTAAACAAATATCCAAGAAATGTGGTGAAATATGTAATGCAATTCGCAGAAACTCATACAAATTATACCTGTTTGCCTATTATTTGATGGTATCAAGAACGAAGTGCGATTTGCAGGACGATTACCGTCAGTGGCTGCAGCATCTCTCATCCCATTTCGTATACGAGTTGGTGTCAGTGTCAAACGATTTCTGTAAAAAAAATATCTTCATTAATACTTTTAATTTTTTGAAACATTGGTGATAAAACGAACGTTTTTACTCCGCGCTTCTTGTTTGGAGATTGCGGTGGATCCATCCTGCAGATTACTTTCAGTTTGATCTGTTTTTATCCTACTCGATCCCAATCGTTTATTGGGCTACTTACATACTTTTAAACTGTATTTCCTTCTTTTTTTTGGGCATCATTTATTCCCTAGAAAAAAAAAGAGCTATAATCTAGAGGCAGGGATTTTATTCTGTATGAGGTCGTTCGTGTTTCAATGTGCACCGTGACACATAGGTGTGTTCGAAAATGAGCTGGAAGCGCTCAGAGCATCGTTGACTCTGTTATTGAATACATTTGATCGAGACAATAACGATACGCTTAAATTCTCCACTCAACTTCAAAGCATTCAGTGCTCCGTACATATAAAAAAGCTAGAACGAACAGATTTTGTTGTCGTTGTTGCCTGTAATGGTTTTTATTATAACCATAATTTACGAAAAAACTAAGCTATTGGTTTTTTCTTCTAGAACCGGTCAATACCGGGAGTTTATGTTCATAGGGAAGTATGTTGGTTTTATAACTAGACATTGGTGACACTGTGAATCACCATTTTTAAGGATCAATTCCTATTTTGTGTATTCACTAGTCTACCAGTTGTTGCTGATTGTTGCTTGGTGGAGATTTTATGAGAAGACGTGACACTTAATTTCATCAACTCTTTTACAATCAAAATAAGCTGCCTGTATTTGAAAATCGTAATCAATTAAGCTCCTTCCTATTTGTTGACTGACTTTTCATCTGTAAACATGGTGGTTATTATTACTGATTTTACAATACTCCAATACATTGATTGTCCCTGACTCATTAATTCACAAATATTTCATAACAGTTATGTTTACTTACTATGAATTATTTTTTATTTTTCTAAGGATAAAGAAAAACGAGAAATACCATCCTTGCTCAGGAAAATTCTTGCTGTGGATGCTTACTTAACAGAGCAGTTTGTTCGAACTGCTGAGAAATTTCTTTTTCTTAGACAGCTCAAAGTGCATTCAAAAATGCTTGAGGTAATAATTTTAGTATTGAAAAATTTGTAACTGCAGAGAAATTTGGTAAATACTTGGTTTTAATAATCAGGTATCTTGCCATGGAATACCATGGATTGCAAGCTGGATAGCTCTCATATGGATATTCAATAGTAGTAGCTTGTACCAAATGCAAGTCAATTTTCTAATAGGTAAGATAATTGTAAATATAAGAATATCTCTTGTATTATAAATATTTTCGTTTTCAGGGTTGTTCCTCGATATAATTCTAATTGCTTTAATCAAATCAATAACAAGAAGAAGAAGACCTGCTGTTAATGACGACCCATTTGCAATAGGTCCTGACAAATATTCCTTTCCATCAGGACATGCTTCCCGTGCTACTTTCGTAGTTTATTTCTTTTTTAATTTGTGGCCAGTTAATATTATTTTTGTTCCTCCATTGTTGGCTTGGGCAATCTCTGTTTGTCTCTCAAGAGTTTTAATGAGGAGACATCATCTTTTAGATATTATTGCTGGAGTATTTTTAGGTATTTTTGAAGGACTTTTCATTGGCTTGACTTATCTAGAAAAGGACACATGCATAGGCCTGATTTCGTGGATTACAGATGAAAAGTTGGAAGGTGGAGATTATCATGTATAATCGACATATTCTTTCTTTTATATTTACTACCAATATATAATTGTGATTGTTGCAATCTTCCAGAGTTTTAAAATTAATGTGATGATTTAAAAAAATACTACTGTAGTTAATTTTAAATTTTGTAAGTCTGAAAATTATCGCAATCTGTGATAGTTGTGTACGCGTTAGAGTTCTAAATAAATATTTCTTGAAATAATTTTGGGTCATGTGAATTAATTACACTTCGTTTTTATTATTTTGAAGCCACTTTTTGTAATCGATTATACACAATGCCTTGAAGCCGATACGAACAACATTACTGCTTGTAATGTCGGCTAACAAAAAACTAAATGAGCTATTTTATCTTATAAATAGTGGAATGTATTGCAGATAAAATAATAGATTGCATAATATAAAAATAAATAACGTAATTATCCATTGGTACAAAGTCATTATCACATCTCAGATGTAAAACTTGTGATCTTGGTAAAACATTCCCCTGTTTGGATTGACCTGGCTGAAATGTAAACGCAAATATATTCGTTTCGTTTAATAATCTCTTGCACAATGGGCCAAAGTTCAGTAAAATCCATGGAGCCTAGAAACATGGTTAGGTTTGAATAATTTTGAAACCGCGAAAAACAGATACTGCTACTGGCCCATAGTGCAGAGGGCGCATTTAGTTGATCGTGAAAATTAAAAGTATCCAAGCTGCTGCTACATGATAAGCGAATACATTGCACAGAGGACAACTGTATCACATAATACTATCTTTCATTTCCATTCTACATCTTTGTTGACACTTCGATATTACAATCGTACTAATTGTGTTTGTCCTACTATATGAATCGTGAATATGTCCTACGATCACCCGTGCCGGTGCTTCTTTCTACATGTGTCGAAAATGGTTATCGCGGTCAACACAGCGTAATGAACTCATTCTCGTTCCAGCAACTCCTTGCTGATCATTTGAGTAAAAATAAAGAGTGAATCAGTGAATATTGGTACTACCAGCAACAATACGCATTCTTTTTCAACAATGAACAGATTGAGGAATCCCGTTTTCAGGGAGCTGTCAAATGCCATTGAACGAAAGTGATTGCACGACAGCTGTCATTTGGTTTGGGAAAGTACGAAAATTTTAAATTTTAATTCATGTTACGTAAAGATACAACGAAATGAGTATTAACACGTGATTCTGACAAAGAATTCCTAATGCTCTACCACAGGGGAGAATGGTAAAACTTGAGGTCGAGATGTGCGTGCTCGTTCCCGGCGACCTCCTGGCCGCACGAGGGTGACGGCGAGGGTTTCACGTTGTTCCCGGGTTTTTCAGCCTCCAACAGAATTGGGACAAATGGAGCCACCTGGTGATCCGGTATTACCGGCGTCGGCACCGTTGATAATTCGCTCGAGCGCTGCTTCTGCTCTTCCTCGGAGTACAGACTCAGCGAACGAGGACGCTCCATTTTCGGGACCGGGGGAGGAATTTCACTAGAAAATTAATCTGATCAACCAGGTCATCCTTGTGTACGAAGTGAATGTCGCCAACGTCGTCTAGACTCGATGCAATGGCGGATTCTCAAGTAAGATTTCCCATTTAATCTTTGGACCCGTATCTCGTTGTCAAAGACTGATTGTGTAGCGTCATGTTTAAGAATCAAGAGCACGTATGAAAAAGTAGAAGTTTGTTAAGGTTTAGGAAAGTGGAACGGGTGTAATTGGTATGATCCATAGGACTGTTGACTGATGATAATGGAACGAAAGCGAGTTACTATTGAAACTTAGTGTTTTTGTTTATTGTTTGATTATATTAGTGGCTGCGAATGAAAGAAAGAATTTAAGAAACAAAACTAGAAGAGAGAGAGGCAAATGAAATTAATTTGTTGCCGTGCCGTATAAGTGTGTATAACTCATATTTTATAACTTATCGATATGCATTATGTTTACACAATAATTTACAATGAAAATAAATAAAATCACACGTGCGCCTTTGAATAGATTTTCGATATACTTTCAGTGTATAAATATTCCGCGCGTGTTTCTATTACAGCGTGCATGCTACCATACACGACTGCTTCATAGAGGCCTCCGTGACATTTAACTAGAAACTGAAAGGTGCGCCACGAATCTTCTTATCTTTTCTATCGTCTCACGGATCGCCGTACTTTTGCATTTCCGTAATTTTCCCAAAGCAACCGAATCCCGGCGATCCGCCAAGATCGGAAGATTTTTCGGATCTCCGATTTTACTCGAAAACAGTGATAAGGAGCGAGAGAAAGAATTCTCTTAGCCTTAAACGATGGATCCATCGCGATTACTACTCACCCGGTCCGCTCGGCGGGCTGGCCAAGCACTGCGGTGTTATGAATAATCTAGAAGAAAGCGTTAATAGAAAATTAGTAATCGAGCAGCAATGAGACGCGGGCTGTCCAGTCCTTGCGAGTCCAAATGTCGGTTACTTGATTAACTCGATAAGCAAAAGATGAATCCTTATGATTTTATTATCATAGAAAGCCATACTCACGTTGGCCATAGAGCATTGCGGTCGAGCTGCTGCGTATCTACCGTAGGAGCTGCGCGACGCGGCTCCATATTGCGCGCCATTGACGCTGCAACGAAAGTGAAATTAATGCGACTGCTCGAATTCGCCACGGATAGCGCTGCGATTGTTTCGATTCACACGAAAAGGATTTCCCCTCCCTCTCCGCCCCCTCCCACGCACCTACCTGCTACTGGTATTGTTACTCGTCGCGTTTCCATCGCTCGACGCTTTCGGAGGCAAACTGTATCGGCTGCCTCTGGTCTCCTGAGTCTCTGCAACAGAAAAGGCCATAACACGATAAAGCCGTCGGATGGCTGCAGCTCGACTCGACCCAAGGTCCTTCAGGGAGATTATCGACGCTTCGCTGTCGCCTAACATTGACCGCATTTTGAAGCTCCTTCTTGACCGGAATTACCAATTCGGGACGTGAAATGAGAACCGATTCTGCGTGACCTTCGTTGTGCTTTTACGTGTCCGCGTCGGTCCGAAACAGGCAATTCAAAACGGACGACAGAAATGACGATTCAGCCTCGCGCTGTGCGCCTACGTTATTTCCTATACATATGTATATTTTCTTCGTCGAGTCGTGAATATCGCGAACGATTCCGTCGGCAGCCAGGAGTGTCTCGCACTTTGTTCTCGTATTATCTTGCCGATAAAAAAGAAGACCAGGACACCATTTGGCTAGGCTATTCCGATCGGCTTGGCAATTACGCAGGAGTGTATTTTACAAATGTAGACTCCCTGTCTTTGTGCACGATGAGAATGGCCGCCGTGTTCACTGAGTAATTAGCGATGGGAACATTTAACGAGCCAGCCATCTCGTTCACGTCAGGCGGCTCGATTCCTCTCAAAGGGATAATTACGACTGGGTAGAACGGAAGGGTTTGCTGTTCTGTTTCGATTCTCACGTATTTTTTTAGTATCGTCCAAAACGAGATACTTTCTGTGGTAATTACGATTCGCAACCCAAATAAAACGGAATCTCCTCGGGCGTTTCGATAACGTCGCGGTTAAAGCTGAGCTCGGATTTTTCGTTTGATATTTTGCTGCGTCTAGGGAAATATTGATTCGCGAGGAGAAACGAGCAGCTTCGTGCTGAATAATGTCCTGAAACTGGAATGAAATTGCCTTTACGGGACATTGACTCACCGTCATCGAAGAATCCTTGAAATACGACGAACTTGTTATTCTGCGGAATTATCCTCGAGAGTCCGTAATACTTGTGAAGAAAAGCGAGAAATTTCTCGGAAGGCCGGTCGATCGCCAATTTCATCGGCGTTATGTTCTCCTCCTGCGAATCGTACAAAGTTACATTAAATTTAATAATAGACAAGGATCGTGCGTCTTGAAGAAATGGAGCAACCTCGGAAGTCTAACTAGTTGCTGGAGTTCAGTAACCTCCTATGCGCTACCTTGGCCGGGACACCCACCTATGCTCGGCATAATATCCCTTTGTCATGCATATCATTAAGATCCTGCGTGAACGGAGCTCGATTTACCGTAAGGTTACACATATTTATTATTTAATCCGTCAAATAAAAGTATCAAAGTGTTAAGTTTCCGTTTGGTTTATAAAACGAAAAAAGCAAGATCAGTGGGTGAATTTCTTATTCGTATCGTAAAACTGCTATTAGCAGGATTAATCTTAATAAATGGCTGCTCGAGTACATCCGGCACTATCAATCACGCGAGGCTGCTGCTTTTTTCTTTTGGATGGCATTTAGTGGCTCTGCCGGTAAGTAAGATTTCGTTTGATAAGTCGGGGTCGAGCGTCATTGAGAATTTACATTAGGAAAATTAGGCCCTTTGCCGTATCGTCCAATAGGCTGAGGATCGGAAGCTGCCCGCGAATTTACCGGATGTTACGCCAGTCACCCGCATGAGAATAGGGGGCATCTCATGGGGGTTATCTTCACTTAGAAATTATATAAATAGTTCAACAGAATCGAAGATTTTAATCTTTTAATTCGGATGGGATTTATCGTATTTAGTGGCTGACTAAACCAACGAAAATGAATGAGAGCCAACAACCTGTATACGGAGACTCACCGCCAGCATGTGCTGATAGAGGACGTTCCCGCAGCCCATACGCTGCCTTGATTCGTGGACGTAGAAGTCCAGGACGCATCGGGGTTGCAGCTGATAGTGCACACCCCTGTCGTCGAACATGAAAAGATTTTTCGAGCCAGTCTTCAGCAATCCCACCACACATCCGGTGCCACTGTAAGAAGTTCAAAGCAGACATAGGCATATTCTATGCAGACGTCACTAGACGCATAATAGATTCGCGAGGTCGAGCCGGATGAATAACTGGGTCGCAAGAGGGACACGTGGTTCAAGGAAGTGCATCAAGTAACTACGAGCTTGAATTATGCATCTCGCCTGGAACGGGTATTTCTGGCCCTGCGTCCAGAATTGTTAGAGCAACCCGACCGGAATGCCCATTCCATAAGATTCAAAGCACGCGGTCGCTCCCAACATCCGGGGAAATAATTCCGGTCGTGACTCTCGTCGGCCATTATCGTTAGCTAGGACGTACAGGGTTGAAATTCCGCCCTTGATCAGGTCTGGGCACTAGATGGGTCGCATTGAAATTTCTCAACCAGGACGCTCAGCCCTTCGACATCGATCCGATAGCGCACCTTCCGGCCAACTCCCCAAAACCCTCATCCCCTTCGACCCGTTTACTCCGAACCCCCCATAATCGACTATGGCTCTCCCGTCAGGGGCGCATTAGGATTAATGCAAGAATCGTTACTTGTTGGCTTCTCTGTCCACAAGCAGGTAGACTATGTGGTCGGTGTCCCTCAGTTTAATGGCGCTGGTTATTGGTTTGTTCAGCCCTTGCGCCCTGGCGGAGGCCTCGCCCATGTCGTCGAGGACCTTAGTCAGCTGTCTCTGGCATTCGCTGAAACAAGGAAGCATTCGTTGCAGCTCAACGTTCAGGAAGAACAATATTTAACGATACTCCTGGAAAGCTATTGCGTATTGATCGACCCAATTAATATTTTATAACTGCGAACCGATTGCTACGTTTAGCGAAGCGGGACGTCGTCAAGGGCTCATTGGAAGCTGCGACTCCGTGAAGCTTTGGACCAAATTCACTGGATTTTTTGTCCACCCCACGCAGAGGATCACGGACTATTTTTAAAGTCGAGGGGCTGCATGGGATACACTGGGAATTGGTGAGGTAAAGGCGGGTGGTGGGTGGCGAGGGGAGTTAACATCAATTTATGACCGTGGAGAGGATGAACATGGAAACGAGAGCAAAGCCAAAGCCTCCTGGATGCTGAAGCTAGATTGCTCGAATAGTTAGGTCTGATGGCGCAACGATTATCAAGAGACTCGGTCGAGTCTCGCGCCAAGTACAGGCAACCGGCTGTACAGGGCACAGCTCGCCGAGACTCTTT
>JAYRCB010000305.1:327904-359610 GCA_036026315.1 Trachelus stipa | reverse complement strand
TACTTTTTATTAGAGGAATACACATCACTCCTGTACTTGGCGTAGTTTTTTACACGTAAGTGTTTTTTGGGGGATATCCATTTCTATAATACCTTTGGTTTACAGAAATAAATCGAACGCGTGCTACTAAAATACGGTAGAATGTGTCGTAAATTTTTAGGATGTACTAATACAAAATTTATTATCTTCATTCAACATGAAGAAGAACTATTAAGATCTTCAAAATCCATTCCGCAGATTCACAGGCAGTTAAAAAATTCAAACCCAAAAACAGCATCAGCGATGATTTAGCAACTAATAATCTCCTCGGTTAATGGAAGATAGAAGTAATTACAAAAATAATAATTTTTGATAGCTAAAACGTAGCACCTGAAGTTAGTATGTCATCGCGAAAACGTAACGTTGACATTCAGTAGGTAAGTCGATTGCGATTTTCCGTGTTTCCTAGCCTCACGTGATACCAAACCCCGGTATGATACCTGGTCTGTTTATCTTTATTATCCGCGGTTAGATTTACCGACTGATCGTTACGAATGCACAGAATACTGTTGTATACCAATAGTAAACAAAGCAATAACGAATTATGAAATTGCGCGTGCAAATCGTCAGTTGCTTTTTGTTGTTTTGTCATACTTGTTGACTTCGAAAATTCGTGTCTGAATCGTAATTCGACATCGGGGAGGATTTAAATCCGCGCATTTTATTTTGAAAGGAATAATATTTACAAACTCGAGTGCGAAATATTGAAAAATTTAATCATTATAATTTATAATTTAACTTTATAAAAATAAATACATAAATCTTTGAAGCAAGGGTGTTCTTATCCCTTGTCCAATCTCCGTCTTCTCATTTCATTTTACACATCCAGATCTCAATCCAAAAAACTAAATGTGTCCTTCGATATTCCCACTTTGATATACTTAACACTAAACGTAACATCGACCGTTTTAAAGCCAAAAATAAGTTTATAAAAAATTGTTGGTATGTGTAGCGTTAACAAAAATTCCATCTACTTCTGGACCGCAATCTTGGTAGTAGGACATTGTCCTCAATAAACGAGTGGTTCTCGTTGTATCTCCTCCAGTCGTTAACTCTCTATCCCTACTCCGGAACCTCAGAGATGATAGCACCAGGTGTTATATTCAAGGTAGTATAGCTAGCCAGGTGCTATATAGTGTCCACTAGTACCAGTAGACCGGAAGAAGTATCTTCAGACACTAGAAGGTGCACTGGTACACTGTGACACCACCAGAGGAATAACGTTGCGTGGCGGGCCGCACTCCACCGCACTGTTCCCAAGTTCGCAGTCTCGCGTTGACCGCGAGCCCGTGCATAACGTTCCGTTGTGCTTCCGATTCGTCTTTCCACACTTTGAATTTCGAAGGCATACCGGTGCTGGTTCCGTATCCATCCTGAAGTCTTCCTCGTAACGCGATCGGCATTAGACGAGTGAATTTTTGTGATGGGAGAGAAGTAAATACAAATTTTGTAAAACCTGATTGTCTGGAATTGTGTTAGACACTGTATCGTGAATGAAGAAATATCAGTACTATTCAGCATCTCTAAGCAAGTTCTATCGGTGTAATACAAAACGCAGTATATTTACTACGGAATATTTCCAACGACGAAAGCCCGTTATTTCGTCCAGCGACTCTCAACTTACCCTCGACACGGCTTTTGCCGCCCCATTTGTTATTCAGGTGACACAGAATCTTTTCTTCCTTCCTTCCATCCATTTATGCTCGTTCTGACTCTATCTTTTTATCTTCTCAGAACGATTTCTTTCCCGCGATGATTAATGGCCGACCGTTTCTGGCGGCTTCTATTATTCCTGACTTATTGCTTTTGTTTTTTGACATGTCGTCCTAACTGTCTCTACTATACAGTTTTAGGGTAGTTTGGTACTTTTTTTATTTCTTGTACTGATTTTCAAGTTTTTAAAACTTTTTTTAAACTGGAGATGTTTCACAATTATTTTTGAAAGACCGACTGGGCTAAATAGAGCATGAGACATATTGAAAATGCAAAATGTATGTTGTTAAATGTTTGTCACAGTTTTTGTTATGCCTACGTGAGTGCTCTTTTGTACATATGTAGTGTAGTTGTATCATTCGAAGCGTCTTTAAAGATTTCGTGGAATTTGACAAAGAAGCAGTTGCTTTTAACTGGCACATTTGGCAAATAAAGAAAAGAGCTTTCCCGCAGTATGAAGTGGCACGCATATTCTGCTAGTTATTGAAGTTCTTTTATTTCGTATTCGCTTAATGGAAACTCCATGTAAATATGCGGGCAAAGTTTACTGGCCTAATTACCGCGGAGAGGTTTCACTTCGGACAAAGAAGACGCGTAAAGCGTCATGAAAATATTTCTAATCTTTTTTTTTCCAGATGAAAAATCATACTGACGTACGAATTTATATCGTAACAGTCGCTAATTATTCCCTATTTTGAATATATCCATTCGCACAAATCTTCTCGCTCAATAAAACGTCACTGATTGTGAGTAACATAGGTACACAGGGAATCCCAGAATCATTAACGTGCTAATGGTAATATGTTAACGTCAAATGTTTTACATTAATCTCACTTTAAAATCATGCAGAAAATTAATGAGGTACTTCGTAAAAATAAAATACGTCTATCCAATTACTATTTCTAGTATTATAGTTACTCTTTTGCGTCATTCCCAAAGTCTATTATCTCAAAAGTAATAGCCTAACATTCAATAACGAATTTGAACCGATCCCCTGGAACGACAGTGCATGGACGAAAGAGTAAAGAAAATAATGAAATAGGCGTGTACCAGTTATTCGCCGCTATTTCATGACCATTTTATCGGGCTTTACGAGCGCTCGGGACCCGTTACTTCTGGCGTGCGTCAGTGCCGTTAGTGAAAGCCGAAGCAGCCGGACATTTTTCTCAAAAATAATTTGTGTACATGCGAAGCGGACACGAGAGTCTACTACTTCCTTTTAATGTAAATAAAACGGTAAAAGTTTCCCGTGAACACTGAACGTGACCGGAATATGCATTTCCGACTAATGCACCGAACAGGCAGGAAACACGGCATGTTTGTCGCAAATCTATAATTATTACGGCCTTTCTTTTTTTCCATAAAAAACACTCACACGCAAATGCTAATTTTTTAAATTTAACCTTTTCTACAAATGTCAATGACGCCGAGGCACCTTTAGGGATTGTGGGTTGTCCCCGAATACATAGAGAGAGGATACCGATAAAAACGCGTAGGCCGAATTCAAATCGGCCTTAACCTTCAAATAATGCCTAAAAGAATTTCGCAATGGCGGCAATGAAAGAAATTGGGGACGCGTGTGATTCATATCGAGCGACGCTCCTTTCTCGAAATTGTAAATAAAAGCGAGAGATTTCATTTTTAAGGAATTCGGTAGTTTCTCGAATTCCAGACGTTACGGAGAAGAAGAGAAAAGAAAGAGACCCAATAAAATAACCATCTGCTTCGATCGAAGTAATGTGAAAATTATTACCGGCCATTTATCATTCGCCCCGGTTCATCTGGAGAAACGTTTATACATTTTTTAGTAACTAACATTGTTTTTATTGTTTCAGAATGTTACGTATATTATTACTCGTGACAGTGGCCTCCGTAGGTGCTAATGGGATCGCCATTGGACAAGAAACATCAGGAGACTCCGAACTTGCAAGACACTACAATTCTCGTTATTCCATCTTCGACGAGCCATACAACATTGAATTCAAGTATCACAATTATGAACAAATGAGTCGATTTCTAAGGACGACCTCGTTGCGCTTCCAGAATCTTACTGCTCTATATTCGATCGGAAAGTCTGTCAAGGGTAAAGACATTACTTCGTAGCAATATTTCATCTTCATCAACATACTGTCAAAGATCTTACCGACATTTATGGTCCCCATTAACAATGAGGACTCCAGCCCTTATCGTACCCTGTTCATCGAGATAACGTGTCCTGGAGCATTCCCACTTAACGATTGCTGCTCGACAATGTTAACCGATTATGACATGTTCGCATTGCATATTCTCATTTCCGGCAAAACAGTGGCAATAGACGATGTGATTACATAAGAATTTGTATACTGTCCATTAGGCCGCGATTTGTGGGTAATGGTCGTCTCATCCTCCCCATATGAACACATGATCGGTAAACCGGATGTCAAATATGTGGCGAACATACATGGAAACGAGGCCGTAGGACGTGAGCTTATGCTACACCTTATTCACGTATGTAATTATATCATTTTTTATTTTTTATTAATTTTTTAATCATTAATTCGAAAATCGTATTACCGCGGAACATATATTTCGTGTGTCAAAATCTTAATGAATATTTTCAAGGATTGTGACTGTCCAACCTAACCTAACCTCACTTTATGTCCTTGCTCGAAAGACCTTATCGGAAACGGCGACGTCATATTTACAGCCCCATGAGAATCTGTAGGTGCTGTAGCAGCGCGTGGTAATTCTCGTAATTATTCTGCCGCTTATTATTGTTCACGCCGTTCTGAGTATTGAAGGTCGACCTTGAATAATTTATTCCCACTTCACGCTCAACCTTAATTACCATTCACTGATCAAGTCGAATCACGAGATGGGTTTTTCTTGTCGGATTATATTTTTTACCACTTGCTTACCACTAACAGCACAGACGTTTCATAATATTTTATACTAATTAAATTCATTACAAACTTTATAATAAAAAATTTGAATTTGATTTATTTAATACAGGTAACGATTTTTATGTTTTTCATGTAAAAAAAGGATGAACTTTTTAAATTCATTTTTTGTCAGTTGAACTAAATCATTCCGCTCACTGTGGCTGATTAGGCCGTATAAAGTATCGTGGACGTTGCTGCCTAAGAAAAATAATGACATTTGAGCATCACAAAATTGTGCGATTAATTAATTGACTGTCACGTGATTTACGCGAAAGAATGATTTATTATTGATTATTAAATTATTCGGTAAAAGTTTGTTAACAATGTTTTTCCTTCGACAGTTGCTGGTTACGAAATATGGATCAGATCAATACATTACTTGGCTCTTGGATAACACACGTATTCATATACTACCGTCAATGAATCCGGATGGCTTTGAGGTCTCTAAAGAAGGGTCCTGTGATGGTGGTCAGGGCCGGTGAGTGTCGAATACAAATAAATAAAGAATTTGAACACTCTAAATATATCCAGTTATAAATTGATTTATCGACAAACTTTTTTCTTTACTTTCTTCCTTTGTATAGATACAATGCACGCGGTTTCGACTTGAATCGAAATTTCCCGGATTACTTTAAACAGAACAATAAAAAGAGTCAACCGGAAACGGAAGCGGTTAAGGAATGGGTTTCGAAAATTCAATTCGTCCTCTCCGGAAGTCTTCACGGTGGCGCCCTTGTCGCCAGCTACCCTTTTGACAATACTCCGAATTCACGTGAGTGAGATTTTTTGATTTTCCAATTTTTCAACACTATCTCTGTTATCTTTCGTTTATTCTATGCGATGTTCCGCATCCGGTGGAAAAGAATTTCGAATGACGTCAAGTCGTCACCTTATGAAGGTGGCGATTAATCCAAGTAGAAAGTGTGATGGATGAACAATGAACAATAGGATAATGTTAAAACGAGGATAATTTTCCGGTAAATTAATTCTTCATGCGTTCGAAACTTTACTTGTGCAAGAATTTCATTTTCCTCTTGTTTCTCTTTAGGTTTTTGTTTAGTGATAAAAATTAATGTGTTCATTAAAAACGCCCTATTTACTAAATATTATTCTCCATCTCTGTCTAGCATTAAAAAAATGTCATTTTTTTTTTGTTATCACACTTGACTTAACGTTGCCTGTAAATTTTCATGCAATCAGGAATATGTCGTTCGGCTCCGTTGTGCGCAGGTATTGTGAAAAAAAAATACTTTACAATCGTTTACTCATCAGTGAACGATTAACGACGTTCTCTAATCACTAATATTTTCTACATACGGACCGAACGGCCAAAAGTACTTGAAATTTTGTAAATTTGTTACCCAAAATTAAAAGTAGAGTAACGACGCTGATATTGAAAAAAAAAGAAACAGGAGTTCTCATGAGTTTTTGATATTTTTTATTCCTCTCCTTTATTATTATTATATCGTGATCATCACAGTGTTTCAGAGTTATTCATCCACACCGAGTCTGTCTCCTGATGATGACGTGTTCCGTCATCTATCATTGACTTATTCACAAAATCATGGCTCCATGTTTCGCGGTGCAGCGTGTTCAGCTTCACAACCGGGATTCAAACACGGTATAACAAACGGTGCCGAATGGTATCCGCTAACCGGCGGAATGCAAGATTTCAATTACGTATGGAATGGCTGTATGGAAATAACCTTAGAATTGTCTTGCTGCAAATATCCTCCGGCTGAAGATCTGCCACATTATTGGGAAGAAAATCGAGTGGTATGTTTTACGTCAGGATAAAAGATTGTTTAAATATAATTTTTATAAAATACGCCTCCTTCTTCCAGTCCCTGATAAAGTTCCTGGCCGAAGCGCACAGAGGTGTCCATGGATTCGTAATTGATGAAAATGGAAATCCGGTCGAACGGGCTTCGGTCAAGGTCAAATCTAGGGACATTAGTTTTTTCACCACCAAATATGGCGAATTCTGGAGGATACTCTTACCTGGAGTTTACAAACTCGAGGTTAGTTTTCTGATTATCATTAAAATCCAGATTGTAGGTATTTTGTTTACGAAAAATTCAAAATTGTCCAATTTTTCGAATTATTGAATCAAGTAAGTTTCCTTTCTGTCGTACAGGTTTACGCGAATGGCTACAGTCCGCGTGAAATTGAATTCATGGTAATTGAACAGCATCCCACCCTACTAAACATTACCCTTCACACCACAAAGGTAAGTCTAACGTTAGTTCTGATGTGACAGAAACGTTGTATATAATTATACAAAAGTACTAACGGAATTTTCATACAGGGAAAGTATAATGTTTAAAATTCTAATCGCGTGGATACCCGCTAATAATAGACAATGGGTAACAATGTTTTACAGTTGGGAAATGTGACTCCTAACGGTATTCAGGTGGCTGAGATGTTTTTATTTCTCTTCTGTCAACTTAAATTAATGTCTCACTTTTATTTTTAAAACGCCCTGTATAATACAGCCATTTAAACCAACCCCCACTATGCTATAAATTCGAAGTGCCAAAGACGGCGATAAATGATTCGACATTATTCCCCAATTGCCAAATACGTCAATGTAGATGCACTCGATTCTTCTTTATCTTTATCCCGTGTAATCTGATGTCCCCTCGTGCCAGATGGTTTGAAAATGGTGGCGCTCGCGACTTCCTGTATATAATGCGAATAAGTGGAACGTACGAGTGCGAATGGTGGTGCAGTTTCAGAGACGGAAACCAAGTCGCAAAACCGACGATGGCGAGGAGGTCCAGGGCTGGGAACCGGAAACGGAAGCGAGGGCCGAAGTAACGGGCTCCGTAACGCGCGTTACTTCCTCGGCGTCTTCTCTTCCGGCCGCCGACACCATCGTCTTTCCTACCTCATAATCTAGTCCTCAGTGTCCCCATAAAGTTCCCCCTGTAATTTAGCCGGCTAGCTCCCTTCCACGCACGAGTAACGTGTAAGTAATCGAGTAATTCGCAATCGGCCGTTAACTGTGCTTTCATTTTATTATCAACCGATTTATCAATGTCGATCGTTCATTTTCCGCGTATTCGGCTTACATGCGATGTTTTATTCTTCTTAGCTGCGATTTGTCTCTGCATCCTTTTCTCCGCATTCCTTTTTTTACGCTGCCACGCAATATAACCGTAAGCTCGCATAGAACAAACGCAACGACCATATTACCGTAACGGCTGGCATTACTAACTCGATCAATTTGAGATATTGTTTAACACATTCTTTGCAACTCTGTGGATATCGCGCTTTAATGTATTTATACATTTGTGTGCTTATAACATTGTCTTGGTTTTTGTTATTTGACGTTAATGCCTCTATCCAACTAATAATTTAATGTATTTCGTATGAATTTTGTCGTTCGGTGGATTCTTAGTAAATCCAATGGGTCGTGCATTATTTACCGTTATAACCATAATCGTTTGATTTTAGTTGAGAGGGAGAGAAGAATAAGGAAAATTGATTAAAAGAAAACGCCAAGGACGCGATCTCTTCATTCTTTAACGATTTTGACCCAGATACGAATTTAGCCAAGGCACTCCAATTTCGTCCGACTAGAATCCTGATATCTTTGCAAAGTAATTCGATCACGTCTAAAAGCGTCCTCGGAGGCGAATTCTTTATCGTCCTGGTCGTATTTCAGGATTAGTTTTCTCCATCCCGAAGGAGACGCATAACGACATAACATACGTATACGTTGTACATAAGTAACTATGTATAAGTATATGGGTATGTATATCTATTAGTGCATATGGAATCTCTCTCTCTCTCTCTATATATATATCCATCTTTCTAACGTTTCTCCATGAACGTGTTCATCTTAAATGTTAATCATTCAATAATTCGCGAACGCCTCGACCTCGATTGTACTTCTCGTGCGTGCATGTGCCAGCTGTTTTAATTAATCAATGGCCGATTACGCTAATTAAGATTTATAATTGTCACGGCATAAATCGTAATTTAATTCGTAGCTTTATTAATAAACGGTGCTGTACTGCGGATGCTAATTAGCTGACGTTATTAATATCTAGGTATAACGATGCTTGCATTTTTCAAACGTACTTATTGCTACTTTTATTATCAAGGCACGGTAGACTGATAGTAAATCTGATGAATATTTAAATGATATTAAATTTTTTAACAAACGTCCAATTAAATGTATTCATTTTTATTCCAACTATTTTCATTGTCCAGTCATCATTATTGTCTTGTTCGTTGAGAGGTTACAAAAGACTTTAATTTTTATGCTGATCGCTTGGCTGGCGCTGACAAGAAAAAGGGTTTATGAGAATTCTTCAAATTTTTTCTGCCAGGAGGATAAGGGAAAAGAAACTTTACGAAGAGAATTTAATTACGCTGTGGTTAATTTTTGTTTGGCAATTTAATTTCAGTGTACTTCTCAGTCTACGTGTCATATTTATAATTGAAACTGGAAATGCCATCGGGTTGTGCAACTTTTTTTTTGGAATTATTTTTCAGAGACTGGACGACATCGGTGACGATGCTCCAGGACCTTACCCGGGCATAAACGGTCCCTTGAGGCCCTATCCTCACAGGGACTACACTCTACATTTAAGACCAAGTTCCGGTGCTAACACTGCCGGCGATTCCAGCAACGGAATCTTCTCCTCGATCAGCAACGGCTTCAATTCCCTTGTGACCAATCTATTCGGCTGATCTTGCGCCATTTTGACCCTTCTCAAAGCCCCTCCCTTCAATCTCAATATCCTCTCTATCGCCCTTCCAATCCTCCTCCTACTCCTCATTACCAGTAGAGCACTTCCGGGACTCATCAGGACTCTTCGGGAAGCCTGATTATTATTGCTGATCGAACGCGTCTGCGAATAACTGCCCTTTCACCAATCATCATCATCTTCAGCGCGACGTCGATCAGCGTGGTTTGCGCATTTCCCCTTCCAATCGATCCATTACGCGTATTCAATTGGAAATCATTTAATTATTTTCCTCCCTTCCATTCATACATTATTCCGTAAGAGGATATCCAATGTGCTCTTACTTTGATATTTTATTAGCGCGAGCGTCATTGTTATGTATTTATTCGATTAACTTTCGAACTGATTTATTATGGTAGCTGATTAACGAACGAATCTCTTTTTATACGTAGACTATTTTATCGACAAAATCATATGGGGCGCCTTGATATGGTATACATCTCTTTGTTAAGATGGTCGTAAGGGACGTTACGTTTTCTGCGTACATCCGGGGATCCATGGATTTTTATTAACTCTTATGTAATGGGTTAATTGCTGAATTAAGTTCGCCGAGGACTAATTGCAATTTCAAATGCGGACCAGACTTATGAACAAAATATACGTATATACATGGTATCTTACCGACAGTTCACACCTCGATTATTTTCGTTACTATTGAAGATACGTGAAAAAGTATCAGACAAAAGTTGTATGGTTTGAAGGGGGTCAATTTTTTATCACAATAATTTTTTTTATATTCATTTGATTTCGAGATACAGCACGTTACGTGTTTTTTTTTTTTTTTTTCTTAATGCAACGTCATTTACTTGCAGACTAATATCCATCCAGCCATTTTCAAGTTATTGAGAAGTGAATTTATTGAACAATCTTCGGTTGCAGCGCCGCTAGAGCATTTAGAGTTCGTGCGCTTAATTTCGCAACCGAAGATCGTTCAATTAATTCACTTCCCAATAACTTGGAAATGGCTGGATGGATTTTAGTCTGCAACGTCTCAAAATGTAAGGAAAAAAAAAAACGGGAAAAATCGACTCCCTTGAAACCATGCAACTTTTGTCTTAAACTTTTCTTCGTATCCTCATTAGTAACGGAGATAATCAAGGAGTGCACTTTCGGTGAGACACCCTGTATGTATCGACAGAATAAAGTCAATTACCATTTTAATTAGAGCTATCGGTTAATTTTAGATAATTCACGAACGGTGTTATAGTCAAAACAGTATTATTGGCGTTTCAGCTACTCCGGACGATTATTTTTTAATTTCCGCATGTTAATTGTATGAACCGTTAACGAAATAGAAGGAAAAATAATTCGTTGTTTCTGGTCAAATATAATATTATTATTCTTATTATTGGCCGTTGTTATTAATATTGTTATTTAGCACTGCGATACGGCCCAATAACGTATTCAGAGAGGTAAATTGCAATAGTAGTGCGTACATTAGTATATTGATTACGTAACATTATGCATTCATTCACCCGGCTGCCCGTATCGAAGTATCTTCTTCTATCTAAAGATAACGCCATGCACATTACGTTATTGAATCGCGAAGAAGGCGAATGAAAAAAAAAAGTCCCCAAAAACGTGTTCCGAAATCGCATCCTCCCCGAATTATTAAAAATAATTGCACCGATACTGATGAGAATTTTGATCGAGCAGGTCCTTTAACGATTACGAATTAAAAAATGATGAATTACGTGTCTATTAATTGACAATAGTTCGGATTAATTGGTATTCCTATCAATTTGCGAATTTACGTCGTATAGCTATTGTATGTATACTTGCCTGGTGGGTATACATATTTAATTGCTATAAGAATTATTAAGTAACTGTATTTACAATTAGCACCGATACCCAGCGAGTTGATAACCTAATCTCTCAATAATTAAAAGTTAAGCATTTAGTATATTTTTAATACGATCCAACGATTGTGGCTTCTCATTATTGCGTAGAGTATTAATTAATTAATTAGAAAGGAGCCGAGCGACCAAGCGATATCGAGAGGATGATTTAATACTAGGAATCTTAACACTTGAATAATATTTATACACATATATATATATAAAATGTACTTATATATATATATATCGTATTATATTTATTGTTACATAAAAGAGAATCACAATAAAATATAATTAAATATAACAAATCGATGTTCAACGCAATATCTTAATCAACTGATTTTTTATCTGCTTATTGATTCTTGAACTTATATTACCTAACCTAGCCTATACGTCAATGGTAACTGTATTTCCTTTTGTGCTGTGTACAAGTTTTAACGTAGCGAGCAAATGAATTAAATTTTTATCATATACGGAATATTATAATTATAAAAGAGTATCTACGCTTTGTCCAATGAACCTAACGTACCCGATCACATCATGTGCGTTCAATTCAGAACTTAGGAGAAAAGACTCGTGCAATCAGTTTGCTTAAAGTGTTTTGTCTCGTTTAACGATTCTAGGGAGAGTATACATTTCTAGCGTTGATGTAAGGGAGTTTATAGGTGAAAAATAATGTTAGTACAATTCTACAAGTGTAAACACCCTAATGCTTCGTCCCAGAACACTTTCGGACTTCAGATACCCTGAGGTTCCGTAGGTCATTTTTGGTAAATGCTAATAGTTATCAAAAAGGATAACTCTTCGCGAACTATTATCATTATAAAATGGACTAAACATCTATTATACTGTTACGCTTCTTATCGATGTCCGTGGAATCCAAATCATTTCCAAGACTGCCGACACGACCTCGCATACCTAAACCTCCGCCGGCTTGTCCTGTGGCTTTTAATTTTTCCTGCATCTGTGCCAGAATATCCTGCATCCTTCGAATCTGCGATAAAAGTACACATTTTATAATCGCGCAATTCATAATTACTTGCACGCTGTGTATCACACGAAATCAAAGATTCGTCTTACCTCTTCGTCCTTTTGCAAAAGAAGTCTGTCCGTGTCAGAGATGCTATTCTCAAAATGTGGTCCGGAGTCTCTCTTCAGTTTACTAAAAAAAAAAAAAAATATCTAAAAGTTCAGTCCGGAGCGGCTCGTTTGTCAGAGCAGCAAATTAGCTGCTACAAAAATCTTTTTATATTAAATCTAACCTAAATTCGAGTCATGATACTTGACTACTGATATGCGATAGGATTTCTAATTTTTTACGACAGAGGAAAAGTGAAAGTATCAGTTAATTTTACTAATTTTTAAAAAAGTACTTTATGATTATTGACGATAATAATTTTTTTTTTTTAATTGCGTCAACGTGCTTGCACAATTATTTGAGGTACCAACTATGCGTGATGCACTACTTAAGGTATAGTAATCGGAAGTAATCATTATTTACATGCGTAGATACCTCCGTTCCCGTATCGCCTGTTGGGAAATTTGCGAAATGCATTGTGCACGGAAATTCTCATAATGCACGTCCTGCGTTACGTCCTTCATATCCTGCATATGAGTTGATATCAACATTGTCCTCAACTTTACAAAATCACTGTGCTTTGGATTTTCCACTGTAAAGATCAAAATGCTTATTGACTATCTTATTTTTTTTTTAATTCCATCCCTCTCCATTACCTTCGACAACCCCCCAAGGATATTGTCGACCTCGAACCTTTCGACCCGCCACTTCCAAAACTGTAGAACTGCCAATCACGGCGAAAGGTATACAAGCCTTTAATTCTTTATCTTGCTGCTTGAATTCCTCGTCCTCGTCGCTGTCACAGTCAGGAAATTGATAAATCTGAAGAATTGAAAAAATGGCGTGTAACGATAACCTCACAAACTTGAACGCAATTTTCACACGTCTTTGTATCACCTGTATTTCGTGTTCTTCGATATCAGCCAGGATTCGTTCTTTGAGTTTCTTCACTTCCTGCGTAGTGAGAGTATCCGCTTTTGCTATCACTGGTACCACATTTACTTTACGATGCAGTCTTCTCAGTACCTCAAGGTCCAGCTGACGTAACCTACAAAATCATTACCATTCTTATGGATTGTTCCTAATCCGAACGCCATTAAGATTTTTTCACTCCTTCTCTACGTATAATTTCATTGGAACATTTATAGCTATATATTGAGTACCCGTGCCCGTATGGCGGTATGAAGTATAAGCAGCAATGAACACGATTATCTTGAATATTTTTACGATTCAATCCACTCTCGTCCGTGAAGTATTGTCTAAATTGATCGTCGATATAAGCCGAGCAGGCTTTCCACGTATCATCGCAGTTCACGGCATCCCCGAAACCTCAATAAGAAAAATGTTGATAAAAGATAAGTTAAAATATTGCCACGCAGTAGCTAACCTAATTTTTTTGAAAATAAATCCCGTTTTACCTGGAGTATCGACAATTGTCAATCGAAGACGTACCCCGCGTTCTTCGATGTCCATCGTCTTCTTTTCAACAGTTGTAGTTTTTTCTACGCGTTCTACAACAATGTACATACTTATGTAATGCTTAACATTGCTTTAGATATGCATATATGATATTTCTTGTATTCAAGTACCAAGAGCATCGGGTATTCGTCGTTCCTTGTAAAGATCCCCAAGAAAAAGACTGTTTATCAAAGTTGATTTCCCAAGACCCATTTCGCCAACAACCATCAGGGTGAATTCGAATCCTCTCTTCACGGATTTCCGGTGCACTTGCTCCGGAAGTGTCGCGAACCCAATATAGTCCCTGTCTTGCTAAACAAAGTTCGACATTTTTAATTATATCAATCGAACAAAAATCATTCTATCACTGCAGGACAATCTGCATAAATTGCACCAAGTAAAATCACCACAGATTACGTAATACAAGTAAAAAAAAAATGCAGTGCAAATATACTATCTTGTACATTATATGTTATATAGTATATAAATATATTATATATATATTTATTTCGATTCTAATTCTAATCTATCGACAAGTGTTATCAGAATGCGACAAAAATGTTCACAAACACAAACTGTCAATACATACTGTCCAATTAAGTTCATGTACTGTATATGCATTTAATATGTATTATTTATGCAGGCTTACAAAATAAGGAAATTCTCAAGGGATTAAATGTAGCATTACAAGATACAGTGGACCGTAACAGGGGTTGATATAAGGGTAAGAAAGAGGTGCACTTACCGCTGGACATGTTAACGGCAATAACAACACTAGCCGGTGCTTTGGTTGCTGTCGGGGTTGAGCTAGGGTTGCAAGCGAAAGCTCTACCCTCTTCTCATTCTGCGCTGGCGCACCCTCGCGTTCGCGATCAATAACGGCGCGTCTCCATAAGGGGTGCGAGGGAAGCTCGTACCCTGACATTATCCTACGAGACTGGATGCACTGACAGGAAATGTCAAGAAAAATATTTCTAATCGAATTTTTGCCACGAACGTTATGAAATGTTTTTGGACAATTATTTCTAATAAATTAAATTATTACTATTGTCGAGACATATTTATTTTACTTTGTTGGGAAAATATTTTCCACTTACATGCTGGACGTTGTCACGTTGACTTTGAGATTTGTTCCATTTCGCCATTTTATTGAGTCTTTATCAGTGGGACGATTCATCATAGACGAGATAAGGCGTCAAATGAATTCCAATGATATTAGTGTGGGCAATTTTAATGGCAGATTGATATATCACATTGCAATTTGATTTATTTAACATTTACACTAGGCTCGATACACTTTGTAATAAAACCCAGGTACGCAGCGATATTTGTTCTTAAATATTTATAATTAGGTATGTGGCACGTGACAACAATTTAGCGTGCGAAACTACTCGGCAACAATAGAATACGTGACAACTACGAAGTAAAGAATACTCGGTATTGTTGCTGGAACAACAATCAATTAAAATCTTTCTCGAGTATTTTGTTTTAATGTTCAGTTGGTCGTTTCCGGTATGACACGTTAGATACGGCTTAGTATGCAAATTATTTTCACTATATTTCCACTCTTAATAACAATTTAGATTTTTCTTAGAACTCATTCGTATATTGCCTGTATGGGATTCCTTGATCTTTGGAAACTAAATCATTTTCATATCTTCATTTTAGAAAAAGTTATTACCCTTGTCAATTGACTCAATTAGTTAACTGACAAATTATCGTGAAGATTGTACTATTGACTGACATAATTTCCAAGCAAACACTGTGGGATAATTGTGATGTTAATTTGCATATGTCAAATACGTCACCCTATTGTATAGCACTGAGCAATACACATGATATACTATGATATTTACGTGCATTAAGAGTGTATTAAGATTTGCGAAATTGAGTATCATCAAATTATCATTCAGTATTTGCGTGATAACTCTTTTACTATTTAATTGTATTCAATTCCACCGTAATATTACGTACTTCGATTATATTTTCAATTAATAGGAAAGACACCTCAAATAATTATATTGATACTAGATACTTGATACTATTACATTCGTGCAGTTCTTTGATCATTATTAAAATAATTAATTATATTTTTATGTAAAAACTGAAAATAGTGGAATAGCACAAATCGCGTGTAATTATTAAATTATTTACACGTTCGTCGTAAAGCACTACTGAAAACATACATATTAAAAACCAACAACTTTTTTTAATAAATACTTTACACGATCAACAATACGAGACTGACCCATTGATTGGGTATTCGCAACGAAAGAATGCGAATGTGTTACTAAAAAAAATTATAGAACGTAAGGTGCGAAAAAGAAACAATAAATAAACTAGGAATATTCGACACTGTCGTCTGCAAAACGGTTCTCGAGGATTGCGTAAAGTCTTCGGGCATGAAATTATTTACATTATCGCCGAGGAACCGAAACCAACCATATTTTGAACTATTATTTTCAAATACGGGACATACACGATGCACCGTCGACAGTAGCGTTCGAAAATAGTTCTGGCTGGAATTAAAAGAATCCAAAGTCGTCGGCTGGAACAAGCGAGGCGGTTAACTATTGGCTACGACCAAGAAAACCAAGATCGCGCAGAAGTCGGGGTCTTTGGACTTGATGAGGATGGAGTTGACTCATTTGGAGTTACAGGAGTCCTAGATCTTGACGGACCAGTTTCTTCCAAAGTCTTTGGCTGGACCTTCTGGTTTGTTTCTTCTTGCATCTTCAACTCATACCGTCGTACGTCTTCTAGGGTCATTTCGCACCATTCGTCAATCCAGGCGAAGGCTTGTCGGTGTCCCAACAAGAGGACATCTCGGATACACTGAACAAAATTAACGATATGTGTTAAATTAAAAATATAGGATTGTTATTTATTCTGCAACGGATCTTACCCGATGAATAAAATCTTCCACGCGAGTCTGCATGCCCCAAACTTCAAAAGATGCGTTTACTAGTTTGTAAGAGCACATTATGGGTTGAGTTGCGTCACGCCAGCCTTCTACCAGGGGACCACGACCAGTTTTCTTTGATTGAAAGAATTTTGGATCCTGCAATATATTAAAATGATACAGGTTTTCTAAATGATTCCTTTTTCATACAGGTAATAAACAATGCTTATTTTTTGCTGCAACAATGTACCTCTTCTTCCTTGTAGTGTTTTGCAGACAATTCATCATAGGCAATGTCTACAAAATCTACCTCTCGGTGTGCCAGTTCTACTGGGGAGAGACCTAAACACTGTTGAACAAACATTCAATATTACAATTGGAAACATTATGTTATTTTATTTGTTTGATATTTTTTAACTCTTACATTCTCTGTACATCCATTATTGTCTTCATAACGAGTTTTGATGGAGATATTAAATTTTGGTATGAAGGAACACTGGAAAATCATAATAAAACTTAATATACTTTTTTTAAAGTATAAAATAGTATTTAGTACTCACTGTATATTCTGCACAATATCAGGATACATGCAACAAAATAATAATTTATAATCTAAATATTACATTGTGTTAATAATAAACTTTACTTGTTAAACTGAATATCAAAAGTAGTGTTAAATATTTGAAATTTACCTGTAATTGTAAAAGGGTAGTAATTCCAGGCCTTTTCAGTCACATAAAATATCCTTGGTATAACAGACTGTATCCAGTATGGTAATTTACTATAAATTAATAATACTATTAGTAAGTTTCAATATTTACATTTTATTGGTAAATATTGCATGCGCAAAAGCTAGGATTAGGATAAAGCTATTATTAACAATGATCTATAAGAAAGATTCCAACTAAAAATTCTTTCAAAATTACCTGGAGAGATGGATCCTCTTCTCAGTAAACTGACCCTTGCCATGCACTGGATCTTCGCAGGCAGAATTTTCAACAACTTCAACACCTTCGTCAGAATCTGACTGTTCATGACTATGTCGTGCAATCATATATAATTGACCTATACGGTACTGTAAAAAAATTTGAAAAAAAATAATATAGCATTAAAAAGGAATATGAAAAATAAATTTATAACAAAAATGAATTTCACAGAATATTGAATCGACCCGTAAATCATTCTGTGCATCAGAACATGCAATAAAACATTTTCCACTGTTGTTTCATTGTTGCACATTTAACACAGATTGTTCATAATTAATTACCTCCTCGGTAGTAAGCGGCATACATATTCGATATTCTTTTGTTAAAACCATTGTGATTTCTTTATTCTCTCGACAATAACTGACGATAACTCAAGGAAACTATCTTTTAACTTGGAATAGAAATATCCCGTTATCTTCGTGCGAAAATAAATCGTTGAACGAAAAGAATAGACGAGAGGTCCAAATATCTCAAATTCCTATGCCGACAGACGACAAACAAGCACAGTTCCTTGAAGTTGTCTCTTTAGCGTTATTCAATGGATAGAACACGTAAATAATTCCCTATACAATCCCTATCAGTTGTTATGTCGTGTACAGAATCCCAACCTGAAATTCATCCAATAAAATAAGATTTATTGGTAATCAAAATATTGTAAGAATTTCACTTGAATCTTTCCTATCGGGTGGACCAGAATATTATATTTTTATTTAATTCCGTTAATCAGAAGTAAGATTTATATAAAATTTTATTCGAATTAATGTTTCAATATAATTTTGCCGCGAGATGTCGATAAGAGTATCGTTATGGGTCGACATAGAAGATTTAGTAATATAATACCTTGCTGCTTCGTTCAGATCTTACGTGTACTAAATTGGAGTAAGAAATTTTTTGTGATGTGGACGATAATTGTATGCAGATAACGCACGATGACGAGCGAAGACATGTAACAGCAAGCAAAGAAGAACGAAGGCGGAAGGGAAGAAGAAAGCCTGTTCGGTCGTGGTACGAGTTATTTTGTGTTGGCTGAAAAATGCCTTATCAAACTTTTAGGCAGGAATACCTGCAGATGCCCGTTGTGACGAGAGCGTACATGACTGCCTGTGTCATCACAACACTTGCTGTGGTTCGTATTTACAACAATGAACAATTTTCAAAAATCCCAACTAACTTAATATTTATTTCTATTATTAAAATATGTGAGAGTATCGTATCGTTCAGAGTCAATTATACCTCCTGTTTTCTATGAATAATCAAGGTTATGTTTTTGCTTATTATTTCAGCAACTGGACCTTGTATCACCGTTTCAACTTTACTTTAATCCAATTTTAATAATCAAGCAGTGCCAGGTATGCTACCTTGTACATTTATAATTTGGTCTCTTGCACTTATCATTTGTTGAATCATTTCCTATTTCTTTCAGCTATGGAGACTGATTACTACTTTCCTCTTCTTTGGAACTATTGGTTTCAACTTTTTCTTCAACATGATCTTTACATACAGATACTGTAGGATGCTGGAAGAGGGCTCATTCCGTGGGAGAACTGCTGACTTTGTCATGATGTTCATTTTTGGTGGAATTTGCATGATTGTATCCTTTTTGTAAAGAAAAATATTGTTAACTTGTAAATTCATTAGGGATGTGTATTTTTCTTGACAAGTCACAGATATTTGCATTCTTTGTTAATTTACTGTTTCTTGGACATGCATTCACGATTATGTTAGTGTATGTCTGGTCAAGGAGAAATCCATTTGTCAGGATGAACTTTTTTGGGCTTCTTAACTTCCAAGTAAATTTTTTTCAAATATCTGTCTTTTTAACCTAACTAAATAGTTTTTTCTCAAGAAATAATGCTACAAATATTTTTTAAGGCTCCATACTTACCATGGGTACTTCTTGGATTCTCTGTTCTCCTTGGCAATGCGATTTGGGTGGATATGATTGGTATGGCTGTGGGACACATGTATTACTTTGCCGAGGATGTTTTTCCCCAGCTCAGAGGTGGTTTTCGCATTCTGAAAACTCCACAAATACTGTAAGTACCTTTGTAATATGATTAATACAGTGTACATGGAATGATCCAAATATGTTTGAGAAAATTAATAACAATATTTATATAGTTTTGAGGCTTTCGCGGCTAGAATTATTATTGAAGTTCTTGACGTGCAGACGGATGCCACATCTAGGTTCAACGTATTGCTGACGGTTCGAAAACGTTATCGGAACGTTTGAGAAACGTTGGCAAGACGCGGAACATAGACGCGTAATTAGTGTAAATATTATTGTCACAAGTTGTGCATTAATGGGTATCAGCAAAGTTCATTGCCTACTTATGAGGGGCAGATGCAATTATCAGAATATACATATACAATTACATAGTCATATACCCGGTTTCATCAGCTCCGGATAAGTTTCCAATAATTTTATCCAGAAGCTATTCATTAAATAGAAATTATCCGGAGGTGAAGAGACCGGCCTTTATTCAGACATTCGAAAAAAAGTCGCTTTAAAGTCTGCACGAATATTCCTAATTTATTCCTTATCATATCTTATATATTTTTCTACTTCGGTAAATTATTGTGCATTTTATAATTACAAATGTGCAGGAAGACTCTGTTTGACGCACATGCCGAAGATCCAGACTACACGCCGTTGCCCGAAGACAGGCCCGGTGGCTTCAACTGGGGTCAAGTTGGCAACGTGCAGTGATATAATTTTATCACATCGCTGTGTCGCTACTAATTCATTATAAGGAAATGGCCCAGAGTTTACAAGAAAAAATTCACGGCCACGTTTTTCGTTTTCCAATTGAATCGCAGCAGCATACAGAAAGTTCCGCTACGGACGTCATAGATAGAAAATTCTTTGTTTTCCGCTTTGGCAAAAGGTACGCAGGATTTTCAATTTTCATTTGATAATTAAGGCTTATGCAATGTCCGATCAGCAACAGTTAATTTTGAAAGCGTGCAATCTTCTCATCTTGTAAGATAACCATCTCGTAAGGGACGAACCTGGAAATTTCTTAGATGCCGCAATGGGAAATAGAAAACTGTATACGACGAGAGCCTTTTAATGCTTTCGAGTGTTTTGCAACAAAAGTCGTTTAAATAATTGTGTATCACCTGCGTACCGAAATAATTTGCTCTTACTTTTAAGTCTCACCAAATTCCGATGCCTTTTTGAAAAGGACCCTCGGGTACGTTTTGACGTGTACAGTAATTTATACAATATTGAATTTGTTACTTTTTTTTGTGAATAGAACATGTATTTTATTTGTAATATATGGGATTATGTGTCCCCTAGATAAGTACGGGAATACGCGGTAATTCAAACAATTGATATGCCACGGGAAGTATAGTAAAACTCATAGGACGAATATGTAAAGTAGAAGTAAGAGGAGCCTGTGGTTATTTATCCACAACAGTGTTACTACGCTAGTCTTACTTCTTGTTGGAATATCCGCCAAAGTAATCCTATTCCTCTATGGGTTTTTTGACCGACGTGTTATTTGTATCGATAGAAATTATTTACTTATTCGTATATTCAAAGACCCGATAAGCGAAAGATAAAAAAGGTAACGATGTAGCCATTTTGACTGGAAGGCAATGATCAAGCCCTGAATGTGAAAAAAAAGGAACAAAACATATTTATTGACCTGTACCGAACTGTTGATAATTATTTCGTAACTCTGATAAATACAAGGGTTTTCACATAATCGAATTGAATTTACATTTTCCAAATGTATTTTTAAGATGGTTGGAAAGCGAAATTGATGCCAGTTTTTAAATATATCTAAATTTCACACTAAAAATTTATATTTCAATAAGCGCAAGAATATGTTCGTAAGTGAGACAAAGGTAAGGGATTAAATGAAGGGTTTGATAAAGTGTCAAATGAAGCTGCAATCAGTGTCGATAATCTCGTCAGAAAAAAAATCAAGCAACAAATAACATTTACTAGACTCAAAAATGCCAAATGTCTTAACCAGTTTTTACAATAAAGACGTGTTTCCGATTTTGTCAAAGTGACAAAAGAAATAAATATCTATTGAGTCAGGTGTTTCTATCTTGTTATCACTAAAAACAAATTATTTTAGGGACTAATGACTAATAAATACTTAAGTGAAAATCGGTTGACATTACGAGGCTGTACAAATTATCGATAACTTGTTAAATAACGATAAATATCATTACACAAACTAGTCCTTGTTCTATTTTAATCGGAGTAATGAGAATGATGAGCGAACGAGTGAGATCGAGAGCGATGATTTAAAAAATCATTTATTCTGATTTAAATAATAGTCGTTTATCGTATTGGGATACAATGATGGGTAACTAGTTACATATATGCAATGACATGGACTATAATACAATGATCAGGGCTCTATTATACACTTTGTTTCATTCTTTCATTCGAAACCTTCATTAATAGCTTCAATTTTTTCCTTTTTTTTTCATTACTAAATCATTTATATCGCCACTGTCGCTAAAAGCACCGTGATGTCGTCCGGCTTACCTCCTAAAATGAAACAGCAATTATTAATTTTCTTTTTTTTCATACTTAACGTCCATCAAGAATGTATCAAGTGAGCGATTCCTTCCATCATCCTGTGGAAGAGTAAATCAATATTTTATACAAACCTAAAGCGTCTATCCCGTTTTCTCTGGCGCTCTGTGCGAAAGGAGACATGAAAGCTCCGTCAAAGGCGAGACTCCTTGCCATCCAGGCTATCGAATTTGCGACGCCTTGTATCTTGGTGGGATCTCTCTCACCCTCGATCTTTCTCATCTCCGTGACTAGGAGTTGGTCAGGAACGTTGTCAAAAACGCCATCGGTCGCCAGCAGGATAACGTCGCCATCCTCAACGCCAAAACTCGACGTGTCCGCTGACTCTGGACTACGGGAGTACATTATGCATTAACGAACGATAATCTTAGATACGCTCGATATAAATTAGTGAATGAATATATCACCTATCACTAAGTACCAGGCCGGAATGACCTGGTGGTGGTAGAGATAATTGAAACGGAGTGTTAAAGTAGTGCTGTTGCTCCGAGGATCTGTGCACCACTTCGCCTTTGCGAACCACTACGAAACCGCTGTCACCTATGTTAGCTGCGTAAATGCTACTCGTTTCTTTATTCAGTACAATTACACAAGCTGTGCTGCTACCTGAAATACGCAAAAATCATCCTGGGTTGTAGAAAGACGTGTTTGGTTCTATGTTGGTAAGTGCACTGACATATTTTGCTTGGGTTTATCATTTTACTAAGACATAATCACTATACCTAATATTGGTTGTTTATTTTCTAGTAATTCGTAGTAACTACGTGCCAGTAGACCAGCCGGTTCTGAAGGTTTGAATCGACCCATGGATACCAGCCGTTCGCAGGTTCGCATCAGGAAATTGGAAAATTCGCCAGGGTCGATTCCATAATGGCGCCAACCTCCCACACCGTCCGCTACGCCTGAACAGACAAAATATAGATGTAATATGGGGATTCAGTTGATTGCCGAATCTATTAAGATATTTATGTGCGAGTGCAAATATGAATTTTGTAGTGCATGCTTTTTGCATCAAATTGAAATGAAATCATTCACGACAGAAGATTATTATTTACGTAATTACTAGATCGGTACAAGAAAAATAACCGGTAATATTCTACAAAGTAATTGTGCGTCCATTGCGAAAATTGGTAACCAAGAAAACTGGAATTTGTTCAACGGGAAATAATGATTTTGAAATAAGTTTCGAAATTGGACTGCAGTGCAGATTATTTTGAGTACGTCGAAATATTGTGTTGAAACGCAATTTTTGTCGTGGCGCTAATAATAGCAGGTCCCAAGATTCTGAGTCTATTTGGCAAGCAGCCTCTATTCACACAATTTCTGATCATGTGCCATTATGTCACATGCCCTGAAAGAGTTGTTGCTATTTTTTTACTTTTATTTGGGCGCGAGTTCATTCATAAATCGTGCGACTGCCCTTGCATTGTCTATCGTCCATTATCAATTGTGAATTGAAAACATTCAAATTCTAAAATAACTTTCATTAAAATATTTCAAGTCTCACAGCAATAATCTACGGTGTAAATAACAAAACATAATGACTATTGAAAAGAGACAAAAATAAAGACAGAAATTTCTTAGATTCTCCATTGTAAAATCTATTACCCAATTAACATGGATTTCCATTATCAACACTGTCACTTTCATTTGTATATCTAAGATTATAGTGATACTAGTGGTGTCTTTTCAAATATAAAACACTTCAATACTGACATACTAGAGGAATGCTAATCTAATATCAAGCTTTTACTAATTATTATTTATTATCGATAAGCCAAAGTTTATCGGTGCACTCTCCTATTTGGAACATGTATGCATTGGACTTAGCAACTGAAAACATGAGATTCAAAACAAATTCAATAAATAGTTCTAAGTAACATATTTTTTTATTGAACAGTGCAATATAATTTTAATTTAACAAATGACAATCTGTACGCTTACGAATTAACCCTTTGACTGACCCTTTCGTGGTTACTATGACCACAGCGCGCGTGCGACAGCGGCAATGAAAGCGTTAACATCGAATATTTAAATCAAGTTAACAGATTTTCAGAATATTGCATAACGACAATGTACCAATTGTTTTACAAACGTTTTGGTAACTTTCTAATTCGTTAAACATATATTTGTTTACTTCCTATTTGTATCCATAGTAGCTTCAACGAGTACTCAACATTATTTTAGTGTACGTTTCAAAACAATCATGTACATGTGAATGGTTTCAATAAAGTTACAAGTCGCTTGACACTAGAAAAGATAGTACTTAAACAGTCCTTTGGGAAGAGGCAGATTACGAGCTTCCGTTATTACGAGCTCGAACTGGTTTGTCAATGTTCAGTTAACGAGGCTAATAAACAAGGCTAAACAATATAGAGCTAATGCTCTAATCGCTAAAAATACATAGCTAAGTAGCAAAAGTTCAGACTGACAAGATGCATTTAGAATACAAATTATATATATAAAATTACATCGAATTAGAAAGCTGCCTGTTAATCGTTACGAGTGATTTAAATAAATTAATCAACTCCATGCGATTCTAAGATTTTATGAATAAACGTTAAGAATTAGATAAAGTAAAAATTTGAACCGTTTTAGGAATCACTGAAAATTCAACGCATCGATCGAAAGGCGCCATTCGACCAACTTCAGGCAGTCACATGCTTCTATCTACGAATGAGCTACTCTGCTGAATATTCCTATACGAACAGCCGTAGAAAGTTTTTAAAGGACGTGAGATAGCAAATGATACTGCAGAAAGACTTCAATAAGAATTTATTAAAAGCATTCCTAGCGACAGACAACGGGCTGAAAAAGAATAATTTCGAAAGCGTACCAATTACTTCGACAGCCTTGAATTTGGCACTGAACCAGGCGTCATCGCCGAATTGTCCTTTGCGAATTCGTCCTCGTGCAAAATCCTTTGGGAAACCACATACAGCTGACACAAATGAAGCCTCACGTCGCTTGCTGATACTCGGCTCGGCACAGGCTGAGTAATTCGAAAGTCCATTCCAGATCGCCCGAGACAGCAGCCTCCCAGTCCAATAAATGGACTGCATCGTACGCTCGGACTCTCAGCAGTGACTGTCGTCTGATCGCATCTCTTTTATCCGCGACGACGACACGCTTTGTTATCCTTCCTGAATCTTCGTTTATCTTTTAGTGAGTCCTTAGAACACGTTAGATGCAAGCAACATGGCCAAACTTCTCAAGAACTACTTAAGTACTTTTAGCTACTTCCTCGCGAGGCCCTTGCTGAGACAATTCTCTCCGGGCACAATCCTGATCCCCTATTGCTGTAGCGCTGCTTTCAGACGAGTTTCCATTCACGAATTGTGTTAACGCAGAAGGTAAACTTACAGGAGTGATTTGATATCACGAGAAAGTAAATTTGTTTGCAGAAACTTTCGAAAGATGGCACCTGGTTGGAGAACGAAGGACGCTCCGGACATCAATGAGATTTTTAACGAATGAGAATTTTAAAGAATGTTGCTGTTGTGGGATCGTACAATTGTTAATTTATATTTTTCAAGTATTTTTGAGTATTTTTTATATTTTTTATCTTTAACGTATTTGGTAGTACAATTTTGATTTTGTGTTTCAAGAGTTTATGCATTGAAGTCAGGCGCGAGAAAAGATTTTTCAGTTGTATTTTGTTCATAGTGAAGTTGTCGGAGAGTCGACGAAGAAATCCGGAATGGAAGCCAGTCGCAAACAGCTTATTTATCTTCACAATAATCAGTCGCCGCAAACATTTGCGACATCCCGAAAATACTTCTGGGGCTACAAGTAAGTACAGCCGTTGTCGATGCTTCATTGTCATTCAGATAGGATCTTACTCTTTTGTCGTTGGCTCGTTCGAATTTTCATTCATTTATCAAGTTACTTTCCGTCGCGCCAAAGTTAACCTAAGGATTTTCCTTAACCTCGAGATTTTCGAAAATCTTACAGACTACATTTAAGACGGGACGAATTTTGTAACTGCGCACAACTTTATTGCACGACTGCGTAATGCTTTGCTTGGATTAACAAATATTTTAATTTATTTCGATAAACTCTATATACTCTTCAGTGCAGAATTATTAAAGGTAGTTTACAATATTTATTATGAATTTCTGTATCAGTATATTACTCAGAAAACCTTAGTGTTATAAAATTCCCTTTGTAAAAACTAAAAATGTTTGTATTATATAAATAATATAGTATTTAATTTTTCTTATGGCTGCTTTAACGATAAAATTAATGATTAATTACAATCATTATAATATTATAGTTACAGATGATCAATGTTGGAGGGATGGTATTGCCGGTCCATCGCAAACAACAACGCAGATGCAGAGGATGACGATGAAGAAAGTCCAGAAGAAGAAGCACCAAATTATAAAGACCAGTACCGTAATCTCAAGCGTAAACTAAAATTTCTCATTTATGTAAGTAAATGCACTTACAATATTATCTATAAATTAAATTTCTCTTTGGATTCCATCATACCATTATCTTTCTTATAGGAAAATGAGTGCTTCCAAGAAGCCTTACGTTCAACACAAAGAAAGTTATTAAAAGTAAATCGAGATAAAAGTTTTTTATTAGATCGATTGCTTCAGTATGAAAAGGTTGATGCTTCGTTCAGTGAGAGCGATGAAACCGAATCCTCTGATGATGAAGTGTCACGAATGGATACATCTAAAAGGTATTAAAAAAATGTTCATTCGGGTGGAGCCAGAATCACGAATGTCATCCTTCACTGTTTCACACTGCGATATTTGTCCTCAGAAAAAAAGTAGAAATGAACGTAAATAATCATTCGTCACATCATTCGTCAGCAACAGTCAAACCGCTGAGTACAAGTAAAAAGAAAAAACCCGTGCCGAAAACACCAAAGACGCACAATACGCCATCGGTTCAATCGGCCAATAACATTATGCCGATGTCATTAATGTCGGATGGCCACATGACTCCAGAAGAGGTGGAACGTCATTTGGAATCTCGACAAACGTACCTAGAATTAGTGCCGGAGAAAGCACCGCCGACGGTACCCACAGAAATGTTTAGTAACGATCCGTCGCTAGACAGGTTAGTTTTATTTATTTTCGTTTTTTTAATTTTTTTATTTTGAAACAATTTACCTAACAAGAAATTATTTTCAGTGAATCGAATGAAGTCGGAGAACTCGAAACGTCGCCGAGCAATATGGGTGAGGATTGTCTCAGCGTCGATATGATGGCTGAATGAAATATATACAAGAAATAATAGGGAATGTGGAACAAAAAAAATTGCACATAAAAATAGCCAGTCAATTTGACATTCGTTAGAAATTGAACTTTGAGTATTTAATTGTATCTGCTCTAGTGTAATATGAATTTTTATATGTACAATATGTAATGCGTAAACACGTTTATCGATAGTGACAGTGGTCGGTCAGTTTTGCTCGCAGTTGGACCTTCGACGGTTGACTCAACTTTCAGAAGATTCAAGATGTCGTGTGCAATGAAAAAAAAATGAATTTTTGTGCCGCAGTACAAACGGCATCAGATAATATTTATTTCTTTGTGTTTATCGCGCCTACTCTATTATTAGACTTGTATTATTCATTTGTTTATTTGCGTAGGACATGTTTCTGTCGTTGTGATCTATAATTCTGTTTTATTTAAATATGTCGTAAAATGAAAATGATTGACAAGTGCAATTCTGTCGCTAGTACCCTGGCAAAAGTTTCGGAGAGGATAGAGACAAGCGAAAAACGGGAGGTCATGGTATCGACAAAATCTCAAAGTTCCAGAACCTCGAAAATTTCCGAAAACTCTGAAAGTTCAAAATCAAAGGAAAAGAAACATCAGGAAATATTTCTATATTCTGACATCGAAGAAGTTTACTGTCGAATCTGTTACGATACTGATGCTCGGGTCCGGATAATTTATCCATGTAAATGTAAGGTAATTTCTCAAAGAAACGCTAAAATATTCAATAATATAAAATACATTTTGCTACTACACCAGAAAATAGAGAAAGACAATGTAAAAACTTGTGTGAAACACTGCACGAAAGATATGTTATTAACAATCTTATCGTCAACTCGCGTAATATGCGACTCACAACAATTCGAATCATTCGACGCAAATTATAAATGAAAACAACGATAAGCACTATCAAAATTGATATATCTCGTTAACGACCTACTTTTCAGGGGACGATGGGAGCCATTCACTTGGAGTGTTTGGAACGCTGGCTAGAGGAGAGTAATCGAAACAGTTGCGAATTATGCGGACAGCAATTTCAAGTGGAACGAACTCCTCGGTACCATGCACTAACTTCTATTTTCGTTTGGTTGTGCTTGAACCAGGAAGAACATCAATATTTTATTCGAAGTCTTCGAGCTGATTTGTTACGCTCGCTCGTCGTTACGCCTGTGACAATTTGCTGCTCGTACCTTTGCGTCGTAGCTGCCGACTTTTATTCGAAGAATAATTATGACAATTTTCCTCCTGCTCGTTGGACCACTTATTCGCTTCTGATTATGATGACTCTTTTGATATTTTCGTACTTCGTTTGGATGTACATGGCCTTGCATTACCATCAACGGGTTTGGTTTTATTGGTGGCAAAAAACCAGTGTCGTTAAAGTCACCTTTGTTGAAGAGGTCAAAGGTGAAATTCTTATTAACGCAGCTTGAACCCCTTTGCCACATGAAAGGCAATCAAAGTTACTTGAATTGTTCTTTTGGATGACGGAGGGGTTGGGCTTGTTAAAATATTGATATTAAAAAGGTTGCGGTGGGGTGTCTGAATAGTAATTTGCATTTTAATGATGACAAGACCAGGGAAACGTGACGAAAGGAGTGACAAGAAAACTCATCGTTGGGCTCAACAACCCTACTCGTTTTCTTTCTTGATTGGTCCATTTGGCTCGCATCTCTCATTACAGGCGCAGTCTCAGCCGGCTTGTGCGGCGTAATCGGCGGTTTTTCTTTGATTTGTCTAATCTATGAGGTCTCTGGTGATCTTCTTCAGCTAAATCCTAACATTGCTAGGCTTAGAAACGCAATTCGGATAGATATGCTTTATGCTCCTCCGGTTCACATGACTACTTTCCAGAAGTTTTTTTCTGGTGTTCAAAGTCTATTTTTGGAATTCCTAACCTCCGAAGGTTATTACCGCTGCAAACTTGACTGGTTTCCTAATAAAATAGTTTTCGCACTTGTTGGTGGGATAGGAGTACGAAACGCAACTTGTTGAAATGTGAGTCGTGTTGCGCTACTCTTGCCTGTAGTACGTATTAGTGCGTATGATGTAGTAATTCAGAAATGTCCAATTTATATTATTTGAAATTAATGTATACTTTATATTCATTGTTATTTATTTACTGTACATGTGTGGATATTGATACGATTCTTAGGGAGCTTGCTCCAGGATCGAATAAAGTTCAATATACCATACTATTACAGATATTGATTTCTTGTTTTATTTTTTGGTCATACTTTAACATAAAGATAGACGCCATTAAGAAGCTCGTCGTTTAATAGAAATCTTGCCACGGCACAACTGCGACGTATAAATTCGTACTTTGCTCCCATCCGATACTTTCTTTACCCAGATCTGTAAAGTGATCGTATAATCAATTTTATTTATTGCTCATTAAGTTCAATTATCAAGGAATCAATCAATACTTGTCTGAAGAATTGCTTTGAAAGATAGAAGACAAAGCAGAAGTTATGTAGGTAATTGTAAATACAGAAGTTTATTGTGGACGGAGTTTGATTTCATTGATCTTGTACAATATCAATAAATATCATTCAGTAATTCTTCTAAGATCTAGTTATACTTACAGCTTCTGTTCCAATAGCAGATATATTTGCAGCAAATCTTGGAAGATCTTTGCCTTCTACATAAACTGATTGACCACGATGAAACCTAAACACACCCACACACATATATATATACATATATACACGTAAATATAATATTGTTTACTCAGGCTGATTTATTAGGCAAAATTCCTTCTAAAAAATTGTTCAATCTTACCATCTTCTTTCATATAAAAGCTTTCCATCTTCTATTCTGGTTTCAACCAATGGTGCATCCAAAGGAGGTGGAATGTGTTGAGTAGGTAAATTAACCGCACTATATGGCGGTACCACCGCTGGAGAAAAATAAGTCGACAATTATTGTATCACTTTTGAGAATGGATATGTGCTGTCTGTGAATAGTCAAGATATCCTATGAATCCTTTTCGAAGTACCTGACTTTCTCATTGTTGTGAGAACTTTGCCACGACTTATAGCTTTTAAGTCACTTTCTATCTCTTTTTCATCTAACAAATAATTCACTTGTGCTGGTGGTGGCTTTCGTCGCTTTTCTACTTTTTCAGGAACAGGATCATTTGGTCGCCGTCGTAATTTTCTTGTCATTACAGGCTTCACCTGAACATTTTGTCAATTAATATATTGAGATATTGACAAGGTTTAAACGTTTATGTAATTGTAAGAGAACCTCCATTGAATCTCCAGTTAATTCCATAGTGTGTCTGTCAGATTCAATCATTTTTCGTTTCTCTTCCATATCAGTCAAAAGATTCTCTTTTAAATCTATCTTTTTTTCTTCAAATTCCTTTACTGCAGCTTTTTTCTCTAAAATGTAGTCTCTTTCTACCCAATCGGTGAGATAATCTCTGTATATTATATTTAACCTGAGCCTAAGGAATAGGAAAATATTTATACTCACTCTACGAAGAATTATATGTATCAAATATTTTACATTACAAACAAACCTTTCTTTGTATTGGACTTCTAATCTCTTAAGTTTACGATTATATTCAGGATGCGTTCCATCCTTTAACTGTTGCAACTGTTTTTTTAAACTGGCAAGCTTATCCTGGTAAACCCTAAAAATACCACAGAAACAAATTAAATAATGGTTGTATTTTTTCTTTGCAAAGTACCTACTGTTCTTTTATTTCTGTGTATTCCTCGGACTTGCCCATATCTGTCTCACTGGCTTCTTCAGTATCTAAATTATAGTTTTTCATTTATTACTGAAGTTATGATAATTCAAATGTGTTTAATTTATATGAAACTACACTTTAACTACCTTCATCGCTCTCATCCTGATCATCGACATCACGATCCTCTTCCAAATATTCATCGTTATCATCATCCATCTCATAATCATCCTGACCATAAGGAGTCGAAAATGGTGAGCCCTGATACGACATTCTCAACGACAAAATAATTTCACAAACCCGCGTGCACCAAATCTACTTATATTTTACACATTTCCAATTCTAATACAGATCCTTCCTTCCTCTCTTATAATTGTACCCTACTGTACCCCCAATAGGGGACATGTGCCACAGATGCACAACGCTCCGATTTTAGGCAATACCAAAATCATGAACGCTAAATCGTAGCGGCGAGTCTGGAAGTAGGAATTGTGATCATCACCTCCG
>JAYRCB010000305.1:240888-327782 GCA_036026315.1 Trachelus stipa | reverse complement strand
CAGAAGAATCTTCGAACTTTATAATCGTAATTATAATACGCATTTCACAAATGTCATGGTTGGAAAGAATCTACTTTGCGCCGACCATCATTTTCCAGAAATCCTGTTATGGCCGTTTCGAAAAATTCCTTAACCACTTTATTTGCTATCCATTGGAATTGCTTTATTGCAGCTTCCTAATATTACTCTAATGACAGTCTCGGTATTGCATTGAACATAGCACGATGCGCTTTATTACAAGTGACCGTGATTTATTTTCGATATTCTACAATTTGAATTCAATTTTTATCTACTCCGTATATTCTGCGAGATTTTGATTTAGTCTCAATTTTATATTTTCAATAAATTTTGAAAGTAAATCAAGATCCAATAATATTTAGTAAAAATTGAGGTGCTACACGGGTATTAAGTTGGCGATGCACTTTCTTAAAAATGTCTTTAATATTTTTCAACAATAGGTTTTTTTAATAGTTTTTGAGAAGTTTTATTAGTTCCCGGTCTCGTTTTAAGTGTTGCTTTGGGAACCAGCGGTGAGTAGCGGAGAACCGCTGTCCGCCAAGCTACGCGTTCGTGTTCACGTTTAGCTCGGCTACGACGGGATTCGCATTGTCGACGGAGGCGATGGTCACAAAATCCTACTTCCGGACTTGCTCTACGACTTAGTGCCATGAGTTTGGTATCTCCTAAAACTGTAGCGTTGTGAATGTCCCTACTTATCTCTGGTTTTAGGCGATACCAAAAACATGTCGCTAAATCGTAGCGGCGAGTCTGGAAGTAGGATTTTGTGACCATCGACTCCGTCGACAAAGCATATCCCGCCCTAGCCGAGCTAAACGTGAACCCGAACGCGTAGTTTGGCGGGCAGAGGTTCTGCATTTCTCACCGCTGGTTCCCAAAGCAACACTTCGAATTTATGGATTATAGAGTGCCATAGAAAATCTGACTCATGTAAGAATAAGAATTTCAAGTTGGATACGAACTCCATCCCTTTATATATCCGTTAGTCTCCTCTTTCTGCTGCTAACCCTTGCTAATGTTTTGAATTTTTCAACGAGGTGCATCCCCTGCCGTTTGCGCACTTTTCAATCTTTCATTTTTCAGAATTTGCATTTTTTCGGTTCAATCGTTCGTGACATAGCTTGTTTTAGTAAACAGGGAAGTGTAATAGGACAGAGGAATGAATAATGTACGCAAGAGACTGTGTGAAGTAAGGGCGTCTTGATTTTACTAATGTTTATTAATAAACATGTGTGTTTTCCTCGTATAGATTACTCGATAATTCATTATAATATAATATCTGTCGTCGCAATCATCGATAGAGAGTTTATATCGTTATTTACACTAGTCGGTATAAAATGCGAGTTCGAGATTAAATCACACCACTATGTCTTGCTCGGACACTATCTGTCATCGATTAATAATTATCAATGCTTGTACTCGGGAAAATGCGAAGGGGGCAGTAGGGCAGTATTTTCATTATCACTAGTGTTGTTGTTGCTGCTGCTTGTGGTTGTCGAAGAGGTGATGATGTCGTTGGATGTGACTGTTGCGGTGGTAGTGGTGATGACGCCGATGGTATTCTTGATGATGTTGTTGATGGTTGTTGCTTCTGTTGTCGTCGAAGTTGTAGCTGTTATTAACCCATCGGGAGAACCATTACTCATTATGGTACAATCTATGCTAATGTTGTTGTCGTCTAACAGTGGGACATGATGATTTTTCTTTTTCGGAACGTTAGGCAAGCGACGATGATTCGCGTCGACGATGATCCTGTCAACAAGGAGGCTATCGGGTTCCTGGGATTGAGCAGTAGCGGCCTCCGTTTGCGAGTCCTGGCCGCTTTCGGAATGAGGCGGTGATGGATAGTAGCCTCGCTGCAGCTGCGACAGTGGTTCGGACTGTCGTTGCTGTTGCTGCTGCACCTGATGCGTCGCAGTCACGGGTGGCGGTTGCTGCGGCGGTCTGTGCTGCACGCCCTCTTCATTTTCACTCGTCCACCGGGCTAATTGTTGTTGAGCTTGAATAAATGCATCACTAGAAAACAACAAGAATGATACCAGCCCGTCGGGTCTAGGACACCGGTGCTAATGTATGTGTTTATCTATTCTCGCACCTGCCCATCGGCCCGAGAAGGAGATACGTCGACCGTAGAGAACATTTTATTTTTCTTGTCCCTTTTAGCAAAATCACTAGGAACTTCAAAGAGGTATCTCGTGCCATTCAAATTCCTCGTATGCAAGTAGCAAGGAATGTTGGATACCAATTTGAGAATTCGATTAAACCCGACGTTCAGCATAAAAGACAAGATCAAGAATGATCAGAGATAAACGCGAGGGTTCTTCAATTAATATATTTCTAATGAGGATACCTTTCGCTGTCGGGCGTCTCGCCACGATTAGTTGAGCCTCTGTCAGGATCGGCAGTTTCGTAGATACCTTCTTCCTCGTGCAACTGATGAGCATGTTGATGAGCGTGTTGATGAGTACCGTAGGGACTACGGGCAGTTGGTTGACGATATCGTCCGTAGACGAATCGTGAGTCGTCATCCCGACCACGGCTGCATCTTCGACTTCTGCTTAACGAGACGTAATCCTCAGATCACAAAATTCCAATCGATTGATCAACCTCCCAAGAAAAACTCACCCTTGGGAAGACTCGCTGCAAACGGAGGAGTCTATTCTATAATGTCGATCACCATCGATCTCAGATATTCGAATGTCCTCCGAGCCGCTGGGACTCATGTGACGCGCGGAATGATGCTCTAGCTGCCTTATGAGGTCTTCCAGGTTTCTGATGCGAATGGGGCCGCAGGACGGTGGCACATCTTCATCGTCCTCGTCGTCCTGATTATCAGTGTTATCCTGGCCATCCTTGGGGTAGACATCCGGATAGCCGCACTCCACCAAGGACTTATGAAGCGCATCTTCGCTGAGAAGATTGCTGCTACCGGATGGAGTCGAGGCCAAGCCCCGGTGCGTTGCTGCATTACGGAGTGCCTCGATGATGTTCTCGTGGTACCCGTTTAGACTGTTCAGGGTGCGCTCCATTTCCGATATCGTACCTCCGGCTATACCTGCTGACGAAAAGGCATTCTGTATTAGATTAATTATCGACCTATGATATCCTTATAGGGAACCGCGGCTTTAACCACTATTCTGGCATTACAATACCGTAACCACCGTGTTTCTTTAAAATTCCCTTCTCAGGCAACTTTGTCAGACTGTTTGGTGGCAGATCAATGAAAGACACAACCTCCTCGGCTCCCGTACCTCCGTCTTCCTCGTCCACGCCCATCCTCTTCATCTGCGGTTTGTGCTCCCTGCAATTATTAGGTTGTCACTCGATTTTACAAAAAAAAAATGTTTGTTTATCTTTAGGACAAATTCTTACAAAAATTCTATTCCATCGAAAGATACCTGGGTAGGCAAGATCTCTGCGATTATTTGCTCTCTTTCTATTATTTTTTTTAACAAATTCTTCTTGGATAACCGAGTTTAATTATTGGATATGTATGCATATCGCTATATATGAAATTAAAATTTTTTTTTCTTGTTCTCTAGGTAATCATTGCTTTTTATTAAATACAGTTTAATTGGGAGAGTATGAGATTGCATGCAAATATCAGATCCAATAGGTCGTGTATGATACTGTCGAAATCAACGCAAATTTGTATAATTAATTGAATAAAGCATTCACTACATTCTGTTATTGAAATTGTTGGAATTCAATGGAAATTTTCTGTACGTTCCTGCAACTGCAGGGATCAATATTCGTCGAATTTACATGCGCGCAAATCCCATTGCTGTTGAAAATAAGCAAATGCATAGAAAATCCTTGTAAAACATTCATACGAGCATGCAAAATTTGCCATTTCGCCGATACATCAAAGATAAACAATTGACTCTTCGACGAATACAAACAAATAAGTCATGATGGTCATGACACAGGAGCTAAAACTTATATAGTATCTGCTAATCATTATTGATTTAAAGCATCAAATTGGCATGCGCGATTCTAGTACAAAGTGTCCCCGGTCTTGTCGGTGAGCTAGAAAATTGAAAGCAATTCGACATTGGTTTGACCACAGCGAGTGTGTTTTTCGTGTGCGATATAATTAATGCATTACTCTTTCACATGTGACATAGAGTATACTAAAATTCGTTAAAAAAAATCATCAAACGAATGTATGAGTCAAAGGTGTCTTGTCGATTCAATGAAAAATTAAGCCTGATAAAGAAAAGACAATACTACGTGATTACGCGAGAGAAAGAAGAGAATTGGAAAATAAAAAGAAACATTCAAAATTCCTTTTCTTTTTATACCCATAATTAACCAAGGCTACGAATATTTTCCTGGTGTTCGATTAAAAAAATTGTCCAGTACAATCGAACTACGCAAGTCAATTCGGACATTGTATCGATGAAAATCATCGTTTCCATAGAACTGTACCCAATAATGCTTTATCTGATTATTGAGAATAGAATATTCGCGAGACAGCGAGTCAGCCATAAAAGTGTTAACGACTCGACACAGAGACTTACTTGAGTCGTGTCCCGTCTGCGGTGGCGACGTTATTCAGGGGTCGAAACAGCACGCGCTGGGTCTCGCCGCGGCTAGAAATATACTAATGTAGGCATGCCGCGAGTATTTCTTTTCTAATATTGAAATTTCTGGGTCATTTTATAATGTCGCAGGGCTGAAGCATTTCGGCGAGTTAGCGATTCGAAAAAAGATCCAGACTGTATCGTGTTAAAAAATTCTAAGCGCGATAGAAAACTATACATATACTCATTGCGAAAAGAATATAGGCTCACTTTCGGTTTAATGTAGTAAACGTAAGTATAATAAGTGCCTATATTTACAAGGATTATTTCCTCGATTTAAGCTACCAATTTTTCAAGCGTACTAATGTGATAAGTAAAATTAAAGCACTATTGCTCCTTCCGTTTATTGTGTACGTGTCTACGGTAGGATCCATTTGCTATTTGGATTCGTTTCAGATGAATCTCTCTCTCTCAAATTCTCAATACGTAATAATTACCAGCGATTATTTTTGTAGATATCGTGATTCGAATAAATATTTTTGAAAAATCCTTTTTTTAAAAAATGAGAATTTTTAATATGCAATTCAAATCGTTCTTACGTTCTTCCCTTGTATTTTTTTGAGGGGTTTTGCAGGAATGTTTCTGATTTTCCAAGTTTTTTTATAGATTTAAAAAAAGATACGGGCTAATGGATCGTACCTGTAAGATGGCATGCTGCCGAATGTCAAGATCTTGTTGACGCTATCGAGAGCGGCGACTTCCGGATGATGATTTCCGGAAGCCCCGCTGTAGCTTTTCTGCGCCGGCTTCTTCGAGTATGGCGCATCGTATTTCTGCATAGTGCTCTTCTTTCTGCGAAAATCCATAAGAGTTAATCGAATCTGTCGGTATTCAAACGATAACTGACAACAAAGCGCATGCACTATAGGGCTAACGAGCTGTAATGGAGGCCAATTAATTTCATTTCACTCAATTTTCCTAATTTTCTTCTTGCTCTTTTAGTTCTTTCGTCAAAGCTGACCAGAGCTGGACCTTCGACCTGATACGGGATATGCCTACGCGCTTGGGACTTGCGGACACGTTGGATGATATATTGCCATAGTGAAACATTTTTTGAAAATTCATTCATTTTTTTTCTTATAATTATTACAACATTGGGATAATTTTGAGGGATGATAATAAATTTCATCCAACGATTCTACATGCCTCGAACTCAAACTGGAAATAAACGATAGTCATCTCGTATTAATTACTGGTTTAATTGGCCCTGTAATTAATGCTCGACGTAAATAACTATCGTGGGGAATTGCATGCAAGAGAAATAAAGTAATTGAAAATATTGAGATCCGTATGCCAATCCCGTAATCAGTTTACGATCTACAGCCTGTGATTGGTTAGATATTTATATTAGAGATTCATTAATTTCTTATCTAATTGTTCGGTTTATTTGTTAATGGGGCTATTGTCAAAGCTCGCATGCGATAAAACGTAAAGAATAACCACCAGTCTATAGTGTTTACAATCCCTGATTTCGCCAGTTTATTTTAGGCCTTTTTTTCCCGAGGAGCTCATCTCTCGCAGACTCTCGCTGCCGCGACGGTACGTCGGTTGCACGGAAAATTGAAATTCACGGTACGCGTTTTTAAGAAAATAATATAACGAGACTCGTTTTCTTCGATTTAATGAGATTACGTCGATTTTGCCAAAATCGATTGCCCAATTGAAGCTTACGCACAATTGGCAAATGTGGAAGTGTTCGAAAAATATGACTGATAACCGAAGAGACAGAAAATAAAATATCGAGATAAAAAATATTTTTAAAAGTTCAGTTACAATTATCGAAATTTTAATAGCAACGTTAACAAGTACTTGTAACAACAGTTATACAGTAATTGCTCGACCATCGATTCACATGCTTTCAAAATATTTTTTCGACAAGAACACATACTACGGTTAGAACATGGAAAAATTTATTAGCAGACAGGAATACAATAAAAAACGGCACAATAAACGATTAGTAATGATTTTCATGAAGTATGAAAAATCAAAATTTATCCTACAAATTTTGTCACATATATATAGAACGCAATCGGAAGATTCTTAAAAAAAAAAAAAATATTCTACTCGTTTTAACATTTGAGCGGAAAAAAATTCTACGCGATTCCCGAATAATTCTAATCAGAATAAAAAATTCGTCAACCCTGTAACCGCAGTCTATAAAATATATTTAAAAAAAAAAAGTGAAAAATATTCTTGTCAAGAGAAAAAAAGTCTCGCGTTAAAAACGCGTATCTCGCGTGGTATTATCGCTGGATAGCAACATCGTATAGGACGGATATAATTGGAAGAACAAGAAACCAGCTAGGCAATCCAAAGAAACCGTAAGAATGAAGAAAAAGTAAAAAATTTGGAAACGAGGAGGACACGTGGTAAGAGAATTCTAAAAAAAACGTAACAAACATAATTCAACGGCTCGAAACGTGAAAATCTATTGTATGCTGATAAATATATATATATATATATATATATATATAGATATAAAGATGAGCCAAAAGTCAAACTATAATACATGGATAATCAGTGTGCAAGATAAAACATATAACGAAAGGGGGGTTCAAGGGTAGAAGATATAAAATGAATTATTAAAGATTCTCCAATAGATAATAAAAAGACATAAAGGATACAAAAAACTTCTATGTGTATGTATCTGCACACTAACCTGAGACAGAGGGAGAAGTTTTTATGTACTACGACTGACCTGTAGCAGAGAGCCATCAGAGCAAATACTACGAAAACACCCCCTACCACCGACATGAGCATACCAACTAAAAAAACAGTGTTTGAGCCGTGGTAGTTCGCTGCGACAGAGAAACCAGTTGTTGTTGTATAATTTATTATTAATTTTTTATATATTTTTTTTTATATACGCATACGTATGTATACATACATATACGTAGTTGTATATAAATAAAAAAAAATTTATTTGAATTTATTATTTTTTTTTTGGTCGTGTCGTGCGATAGAGAACGGTGTTTCGCCGACCCGGTGATATTTTGCGGTTGCCGAGAGCGTCCCACAGCATGCAGACAGACAGAGATGAACAGCAGTGACAGTCAGAAACAGACAAGAAACAGAGAAGCCGTCAGCACATTTATATTACAGTTCACACCATCGAGAGTTTTAGCGACTGCTTTACGCTTACTGTTTACGAGTTAGATGAATGATATCTCTTTCTTTTTTTGCTTTCATTCTGAGTATGCAATTGCCAATCATTTACTTTACTTTCATCGAACGTTAACTAGTTTCAATTTGATTAGCGAGAAAGAGACGTTACGAAATACCAAGAATCCAAATAAGACTGTGAACTCGAGTAACGAGTATGTATAATCTATGAGAGTAATATTTTTTTTCGTTTTTTTTTTCCTTAAGATATGAAACTTCACATTAATCTGCGTTTTGTATATTTTATCTCGTATGAATTTGCTTCTAAGTATTTCTAATGTATAGTCACAACTGATCACAACAATGTCACGACATTTGAAAAAGAGACGTTAGACATTATTGTTATTCGCAAGGGTACATTTATCGGCTGTATATTTGATAATTTCTTTTTTTTACGATTCGCGTCTCAATAGATCTCTTAGGGCTTCTAGGGCATACGAGCAGCTGGCACATTGGCGCAACCATAACACTCGTAACAAATTTCCTAGCAGACTCATCGTACAGATACTTGGTCCCGATATATCAGAGCATATATCAGGTACGTTACGTAAACTTTTTTTTTTTCAAAAATAATCATGCCTACTAATCGGGACGAGTACCAGTCGATTTAGTATGAGCGAAATTATGCCACGAGCACACGGAGCATAGTCAAGAACAGGAGCGTAAAGACATAGAGATGCCAAAGTATATTGACCCCCGTAAGAAATATATAAGGGGTAATTACATTTTGGCACAGACATATTTTATATCTAGATATACCGAGTGTCCTTGAAACTAACTTTGAATACTGTATACAACAGATGATATATCTTCTAATATTTGTTGATTCCCAAAGTTCTATTAAAATATCGATTATGGTCATACAAAACATGATGATAATTTTTCAAGAGCGATAAAAAATGTGCATGCTTTTCGTTTCAAAAACACCCTGTACACATTAATATGTATATGTATAATGTATATATATGAAAACATCGATCAAGTAGGCTAAGACGACTGAATTCCGAGCATTGATGGCCGCGTGCTATGCCTCCTCATCATCATCATCATTATCATCATCATCATTGTCATATTCATTATCATTATTTTCATAATAATCATCATCATCGTCATCATCATTATTATCATCCAGCTAGGCACGAATTTTACTTTAACGACGACAGTGCGGCGAGCCGAGCCCGCTTCTACGTAATTGCCTACTGTACCTGTAGCAAAGAGCCATTAGAGCAAAAGAAATGAAGACCGCTTTCACCACAATCACCAGGATAAAAACCAGGGTTAGGGTGCTAAGATTGGTGTTCTGAAGACCACCTGAAAATCATCAGAGCTTTTCTCGGTTCCCTTTCGCCCTTTCATTAGTGAATCGTTCCGATTGGAGACCAGGAGTACTTAGTACTTACATTAGTGCAATTGATTGAGGCATTAACGTCAATGGTCAAGATACGGATGTCACTTGGTCGTCGTGACGCAACACGCAAATACGATAATATCACTTGCGATTAATATTTTCATTATATAAGAATGACGTTATTAATGATAATTCGTGTCGTCATATTCGGATCAATTAATTACACCGGATCTCTAATCGGGAGTATCTTACGAGCTATGGTATTGCTATTATGTGGATGTTGCAAGGATGTGTAATATATTGAGAGAATATAATTATGTGCACAGCTGATGGTATGCGCCTGTTAGCGATGTCCTGAAAATGGACACGATCGATACGTCGGAGTAACCTTTTTTTTTCTTAATTTACTTTTCATTTTTTTTCTTCGACCTTGCTTTGTTCTAGCAGGTTAATTCGGCTACGAAAGGACATAGAGGATGTCCCTTGGACGTTTCTTTTGTAAATCTTAGAGTATTTATATTGTTGTGTCTGCTGGTGAGACTTACCGTAGGGGGTTTCTTTCTTCCCCATTTTACTCTCTAGGTCAGTTTTACCGGGCGACGCCGTGCTGGATGTTGTCGGTCCCATTGTTGGGATATCCTGTTGTATAGAGCAATCAGGTCCGCTCCAGCCAATATTACAGTGGCACTTATTTGCGTTAGTGCACACCTGTCCAAATTCATTATTTTTTGTTACACGACGATTTCTTATTTAGTCGGTTAAAACTTTAATTAATTAGAGACGACAAGTCGATTAATTAAAATTGTACAGATACATCTTTTTAAATTGTTTTTTTTTCAGAATTTTTTATCTGGTTATTATGTGGATACGTGGACTCACCCCATTTCCCGAGCACTCGTTGTTGTTGTGATTGCTCGGACACTTTCCTTGGTCTACGTGTGGAAAGAGACTGGTGCATGTCTGATTGACACAGATCTATTAAGAAGAATATATGTATACGCAAAGGAAGACAGTTTCCAAGCACAATATTCTCTTTTCATTTTATAACTTGAGAACTTACCAGATTGTCACCGCATGAGGTACCATCGCGCACCAAACCCATTCCTGGCATTTCGGATCCCTCTACCGTTCCACTTGTAGTTCTGTTACAAAAATTAAATCATAAATAAAATAATACAATCATTCATGGTTGTGATTTCAGCTAATAACTTTTTTACAATTTTTTTTAATACTCACTTGCATTCATATTCCTGTCCCTTTGCGGTAATGACGGTTTTCGATATCACTTGATTCACACCACTGATAACCGGTTCCTTGCTTCCCATTTGACATTGAAGTGAGCCGCACCTGACATTTCTACACAACAAAAAATGTAATAATACTTAAAACGTCTATACAAATTTCTGTAAGAAATTATAATATTCTCCACGTACTCCGTTTCGCACTTGATGAAATGTCCCGATGTGTCTGTACCGCAGTGGCCATTGATGGCTCCTTTAGAATTGAACTCTTCAAAGCACTGCTTCACAGCAGCAATACCGCCGTAACCCCAGACCTGCTCGCACTGTAAATCCAGTGCTGGACAGACACCATTGAAACAGAATCCTTCGTTGTTCGAGCATGGACTTCCGTTTTTCTTGTAAACATCCGCTGGACATTGCCCGGTTTCGCCGGAACAGACTTCCGGCAAGTCGCATTCATTTGTGGACTCACGACAGACAACACCGTGGACGCGTAACTGCAACGTAACAAAGTAATCAATTTGAGACTACCCAAAGATTTATAGTGAAAATAATAAAGAATATATATAGTACCTTGCAGTCGTTACAACAGGGTCCCGTAGCACATTCCGCTTCAGAAACCAGTCTGCAAGTTATTGGATCGCAGCAGGGATCTACAACCTGACACTCCTCTAGAGTGCCGCAATCACATTCTTCGCCATCGTCAATTACCCTGTTTCCGCAAGATCGCCTAACTTCCACCTAATAAAAAAAAACATACAAAAAATTATGCGATTCGCAGAAAATGAAATGACCGATTCTTATTACCTCGTTAGGTTTATTGAATAGGCATAGGCCGTGACCACCCTTTAACGCGTCTGTATAGTCGTTCTTGCTGCACTCGGAAAATTTATACGGTTGGACGTTTTCCAATCCGACGATGGATTTGGCCATGATGCAACCGTGCCAATCACGGCAGCATTCGCCTCCTGAAAAAGATACGTGCTCATAAGCCAATCGTATTATCGGATCGTCATCCCGTTTTTAGCTCGATTATCGATACCAATTCTCTAATGAACTTTCAACTTACTTCCGTCATCGTGATTCATGCCAATATTGTGACCTATCATGTGTGCCATTGTACCAGCCAATAGATGTGGTTCATAAGTATTTAGATCAACACTAATTCCAACCGAACGACGAGTGCACAAAGTCTCTGGCATAGCCATACCCGACTCATCTCCCTTAAAATTTTCACCTCTGCAATGTAAACAGTATTTATGAAATTTTCCAATTCCTTCGAGTGTCCCCTCAAAGGATCTATTTAGTTGCCACACCGGCAGACGTACGTGAGCAATTGAATTGTATCCTGAGACATTTGAAACATCTTTCGCTGACTATAATCATTAAAATTCTGCAACGCGCGACCAATGTCGTCTCTGTCAATGGCCGCCTGATTGCCACCCTGCCAAGTTTCGATATAGACCACCGAGACTCTGGTGTTTAGCGTGCGAAAATACTAATAAAACAGAGACAATAATTAAACTTATACGATTTACGTATTATTACGCTACAATCGAGTTAAATTATATATATTTACCAGATCAGCGATATTGGCCACTTGAATCGCATCGTGAATAACTTCCGTTCTGGTGCTACCGTTTCTTTTGTCGAACTGAAACATCATCCGGTTATCGCATTATTGTTGTGCACAACGATCAATTGATTAATTATCTCTGTGCAAGTACCATGGCCTTGTCGATGACAATGGCAGTTTCAATATATTTCGTGGCTTCGCGTACGTCTCGTTTATAACGAGCGGCAATACTCTCTTCGGAAAAACCCAAAACGTGCTTCTGTCGGCGATTTTTTAATCGCCACTCCATCGACTGACTATTGGCGCAACCCTTGCTCGCCTTTGTTCGAGCTTCAAATATAACGTGAGGATGTTTCTGCTAAAAAAGAGGGATGCATATAGTTTACATCCTTTGACAACGTTGAAAAAATCTTTGAAGGAATTCGCATTGTTACAGGGAGACTTGCGTGGAGTTTTCAGTTGTGATTGATATTATTGATTTTTTCGAAATATTACGTCATAGGAATGTGACTGACCGACAGATCTCCGCCGTAAAAAGGATGGATCACAAAGGTCTCGTTGCCTAAATGAATGACTCCGCTGACTCCGTTGCACGTGTGGAAAGCTGCACTTGCACCGGGATAATCCTTTACTGTGCCGTGATAGTAACAGTGCTCGATTTCCTGTAAAATTATCACAATCATTTCATGTAATTAACGATCATCGATAATCACGCCGATTAAAAGATAAATATCGATCTTAACGTTGTCGTTAATATCATCACCTGTTTTGAAATTTGTTCGGCGCCACTTGGCAGGAAGCCTTTCTGACTCAAATTTGGAGCTAAAAGCTGCCTGGAATAATTAAGGATACGTGTTACTCAATAATGGCTGATTATCATAACTAATAATCGACGCCGATACGCTTCTGTATAGTTACTTAACGACTATAATAATAATGCTAATTTATTTTAAGTAATATTGTAAGTGCAAGGCTTACGTATTCAGTTCTAAGTCTAAACGAAATTTATGATTAAAGGCCTTGATGAGGAGGGATGTTCGATGAAAATGTTTCCCTGTCTGCAACGAGAGAATAATTTCTTGTTTTATTTATGTTCGTATACAGGAAAACAATATGCAGTAGAAAAAAAGACAAATTCAATTTCTACTTACTCTTGATCTTCCTCGTGCACTCTGATAGCCGTCCCCGTAGCTTTGTGAAAACTGCAAATATAATGAATAAATAATTAAATCTAATAACGACAATTAATAATATTTATCTGATTAGTCAGTGGTCATAATTACCTTCGGGAATCCAGCTTCTCTTGTGGAGATCCCCATTTTCTCGTGATGCCGCAACTGCACCGGATAGATAATCTGATAGTAATGGCCTCCAATGTTGGTCACTAGCTCCTGGTTTTGCCGATACTCGCGAAGTAATCTTTCGACCTCGCCTGAAAGTTCTCCACACTCTCACTTTCTTTTCTCGATGGTAAATCAAAATGATAATTAAAAATGAGCAACTATTGGGGAACTTGGCAAGAATCTGCGCTGGTAAGTCGATCGAGCGAACTGACGGAAACGTGTAAACGAATAATTCAAGCAGAAAGCCGTAATACGTAATGCGCTAGAAAATAAATATCTAGAATAATAAATGGGATTGAAAGCGCAGATCTATATTTGCCTTCATGTTAATATATGGTAAAACATACAACAATAGATAATACTGTTAATTAATTACACGCTTTTGATAAATTACTGATTAATGCAATACGAAGAAAATGTTCCTATCACGCGAACAATTATTGAAAATAATAAAAAAATAATCTATTGATTGATTGATGGGGCAATTAAAGAGAATCCAGTCTGTAGAAGTCATCAGAAAGAGATTTGAAAGCGAATACAAATTTCGTTGGCTGACATCAGCGATTAAAGGGTCGTATGGTAAAGATAATAATGTAATAGTCAATTTATGAAATTAGGTGATCAATTTTCTTTTTCCTTTATTCTTCCTCTCTCTTCCTCATTTCGCCCATCGGCTTCAACGTGGAGAATAGAATCGTAGCTAAGCGAGCTATTCGTCATGGTCTTATGGACGCCGAAACGAAACTGCGAATCTTAAGATAGTGCAAGAATAAATGTATTTTCCATTCTTTGTATATCATTGAGCTGCCACATTAATCACTCAGTTGGCCCAGTGTCCTAGCGACTAACGCTGGCATACTTTGCTTTCTGATCGATCTACTCCCAATGATAATGTTGTTCGCCGTGAATAGCCTACAGCAGAGCCTTTCAAAGCAGCTCGGTCCTATACCATTCATTCGTGAACTTTTGCCAATTTTCGGACAATTCGTATTTGAACGAATGACGGGTCAGTGATGTCCGCGTAGCATCAATATCTCCTCTATTTTTAATATCCAATTGAATACGGATATCGATAAGTGACAAACTGCACACGCATGATAAACGCGTTACTTCGGAGCATCGAATCAAATATAAATAACGTTCTACTGTGAATATTGGGTGGAGCTATTTTGTTGATGTCGGCAGATAAAGTGGCCAGTAGAGTAATCCCCGCGCTTACTACCCCCACTGGAGTGGTCGAGGTTGTAGGAACATTTATGGCTTGTGGGAGTAATTTTATCGACAATAAGGTGCAGTAATTGCTGGATGAGAGAGAAAGAGGAAAGTGTAAAGGGTATGAATGACAGTGGTCAATATCGTGACGTAGTTTGACTTACCAGCAGGAGTTTCCTCATTCCACATGGACTCATCTAAAGTATAGTCGACTTCTGAAACAGATAAATAAAATAGGCGCGGTGAAGAAGCGAAGAGTTCAGGGGAACTGTGGTAGATGGCGGTGAGGGGGAGAAACTAAAGGCGAACTCGTAATGGCGCGCGCTACACTGACGACGAGGACTTATTTGCATCGCTCAAAACTGCTGTCAATGGGAACCTTTTAGCCGTTTGTTAAAGTCGATACGTGGAAAATCGTCAAAGAGGTCGTATCGGCAGCCTTTCGTTGGGTTATCAAAGTGCGACAGGCTTTCAAGGTGTGTTTCCATTTCCGTAAAATTCATGAAACAGACGAGGTTGACTCTCCATTGGCCCAGTTTCGCGTCAGCGAAAACAGCCAGGCCAGGCTTCGGGCTGGGGGCTGTCCTGGCCCTTGGAAACGCCTGTTTCACACGGGTATTGTATGTAAGCCGCTTAAAAAGGCGTCTTGACTTCTTTTATGTCGATAATTAAACCAGCTTCTGGCACACGGCTAATCTTCGAAATACTTTGAAACGCTTTTTGGCATTTTCTATCCGTGTTAAGATGTATTCTAAATTCATGGGATATTTACGAAAGAGCGAGGATCGTGACGGCGCATTATATGATCCAGCCGCAAGTAGCTCCTCTCGTATGCCAAGTGTTAATCGAATCGAATAGCACATATATATTCAAGCTCACGTGATAGTGCCCACGTGAAGTCACGTGCCCGTGTAGAGACACCGTTCGGAAGTGCAGCTAATAAAATTTGAATTTCCCGGTAAAAGCGGTACACGATCGTTGAGAATGCAAATGAAAGATAAAAAGAAAAGGTTCAGTCGTACCACGAAGCGTTCTATAAGAAGGAGAGATGATATACTATCTTTGCGATCGAATCGATAAGCGTCATTTTAAGCTAAATTTATTATCTCTCCCGTCATAATACGAGTTTCGCCGTAAGGGGTGTCGTAATAAAATTCAAGCGATTTTAACTTGGGGCCTAGATGCGCCAGTTTAAAAGGGTTCGGCCTGTTCCAGTCATGTAGCAGACGCAAACGCAGACGTAGAGACGGCATTGCATCCCGTACATCTCGCAGGTGCAGGGCGTGGTACCTTGTCAGCAATATCGATTACAAACCCGGGCGGTTGCGCATTCACGTCGACACGTGGACGCAGCCAGACTAAATTTGCGTTGCCCTATATTTTAGATCCGCACTCATCTGCCTCTCAAAGATTGATTGCTTTTCCCAGCGAGCGAGCTCCCAGCCCCCTGAGGCCTCGAGGTCCTATCCCTGTCCTACCACCCTCATGAGTCCAAATTTCTCTGGCGACCGTACCTACTCTACTCCCCCCCCCCTTCCCCTCCCCCCCCCCCACGTCCAGTTGGCCAACGCCTATACCGGCCAACCCTAGGGAATTTTTGGGATTTCCCCTTCCTCACAATGCCCCCGTCCGACATCCGCCGATCGAAGCATCATATGTGTGATATTACACACGCTCTCTCATTTAAACACGCTACTAACTTGATGTGTTTGCTCTCTTGTTATTGGATATTGACAAAAAAAATGACTCAGACGATTTTTCACCCAGGGATTTTTGGTCTTCCTTTCGCAATTGGGTAAACATCGAGAATCACTGGTGCTAAGTATCTTGTGTTCGTAGTCGAGTGTGCGTAATTAGATTGAAGTACTATTTTTGTAGAATGCTTGAACGTTTCGCATTTTTTTTTTAGTCGCAGCTTTCGAGATGTTGCGGTTGACCATTTGTATCTTGGCTTGGAATATTTATTTGACGTCTGTAAACTGACTGTTTCTTTGCATCCATTATTCGAGACACTCGAAATTATTTCCAAGAGACTTTTCCAATTTTTCTGGATCACTCCACTTGATAATATTTTATCCACTTCCGAAAAGGAAGTCATGCCTGGCACTCCTACTGCGGAGAATTTCCTGAGATTGCTTGTTCAATCGATTTTCGTTTAACAGAAAAGAAATAGATCAACGAATCAGAAAACAAAGTAAAAAAAGAAGAAACTTTAATAGCTGAAAGTTTCTTCGATATTTGAGCTGACGAAATGGAATGTTCGTTGGGGAATTTTCTTTGAAGAAATAAACGGAAACAATGGAGAAATCCCCTACCTACAAAGGATATGACGTAGACAGTATATTTCTTTCTCGAAATTTCTAGAGAAACAGTAAAATCTAGGAGGAACAGTTCCTCTAGCGTCCTGAAAAAACCACCTAGCCAATTTCATTCGTAGGGAATTTTCAGATCTGCTTTGGAAACCGGCTTAATCGTAATTCCGAGCGACAGCAAGCCTAGGCACTATAATGTGTCTGGACCCGATAGACTGGAGTCTACAAAGCTTTTGCTTGCACTCCGTTTTTTTTAAAAAGCAGTTTTCCAAGAAGACATTGAAGAAAAAAAATAAAAAAATGTGCCTACTCATTCGCTGCGACAGCTTCCTGTCACTTTTCTCATGCCTCCATTATTAATCGCGATATTGATATCATGTTGCAACGAAGTACGTGCAAAATTACATACAATAACGCTGCTCGCTAAACCTACCGACCTTTGTCCGACTCACGTTATTCTATCCCTTCTGAAACAGAGTGGATTGCGTTATTCCAGTCATTCTACTTTTTTCTTTTCTCTTTTGCGATCCGCCATAAAAAGTTACACGCGTGCAGAACCGACGTGGCAAAATATCCAGGCGCCGTGTTGAAAATTCAGACGCAATCACGCTGTTGGGTTAGTTCCAAAAAAATATTCCCTAGTACGATGTATCCCATAGTTTCATAGCTTCTTAAAGCGACCCAAACGTGTCTTCTGTATTTGCTTTAGTTATTTCGCCAACGTACGTTGGCAGCCCTGATTTCGCTCGTGTTTTTTTCGGGGGTCTATTTGACAAATCGAGTAAATGTGCAATCAGAACGACGAAACAGGCGACGTAGTTTCCCTTCTAAATTTGCAAACTGAATTACTAAAATTTCCTACATCTGCCATGTCCAATTTCAATTTTTCCCTTATTTGTCAATTTTTCGAACTAGCAATGTCACGCGATATCATTTTGTCAATTAAACATTAAAATATTTATTTAAGGCAATTTTCCTTCTCAACCTTAATTTCTCTCTGTCGCTTATTTAAAACCCTTTATCGCGATTCTGCGAAATATTAAAACAAAGTGCCTCTCGCGTGTCGCAAATTTAATGATCGACTCGAGTCCAGGACTGCTGGACACGTTGTTTGGCCTTATCGATTGGACAGAGATTAGCCAAGAATTAGGGGCGCTTGTGGTTTCGGTGTTGATTTTCCTTATGATTGATTGCCAGTCGTAATTCTCGGATTAGTTTATTAATAACCGTAACGACTTAATTAACCATTAAGGCTATTATTAATCCATAGTTCACGTTCATTAAGATGTAAACCCTTTACAGACGAGGAAGGTTTACGCGCATTCGTTTCAGATTTCAAACGCTTTGCCACTTCGAATATCGGTAAAGCGTAGGAATTCTAAAACAAATACCACGCTTTAATATCAAGCTGCACGTTTTTCCGAAATTCTCCTCTTCGTCTTCTTCCTCCTCACTGTTCATCCAGATACACAACGAATTCATTAAATGACCATTTTATTCGCTCGCTCCTCGATATTTACACAATAGAAATATTAAATCATGTCGATACAATTTCGAGGTTGCTTACAACGTTGCCGTTATGCCAACAACTTTAATGTGTACAAACTTCCCTTTTCGACTGTCAAATAAAACCGTCAATCAATTGCGTAGCTTATCATATCCCGTAAAACCAGTAAAAGGCAACTAAAACACCTTGCCACTCGTATTACGTTCCTTTGAAAGCTTCCGAAAAGGAAGAAAAATCCGAAAGGAATAAATAAAAACAAGAGCATGATTGACATCCCATTAGTTACTCCTTTATGGACAGCAACGTCACCATCGAATACTAATTTCCGAATATACGGAAGATCCTAAGGTCATCCGTCTAAAACCCCGTTAAACGTCCTCACGGATAACACCCACAAACGGCCATCAAAAAGTTCCGTCGTTATAAACGATACGAACGTTATCGGTATATCAATACGTATATCAAATATTACGTAACAATCGTAGCGCCATAAAAGACACAGCTGGGCGAAAACACATAAATACCTTGCAACGTTAAACTTTTACGATTAGGCATTATCACCCTACTGAATATCTTCGATACGATCCTGCAATCGTGCGAATCGCGTATATCCACTGTATCCGCAGTGGTTTCACGGTAAATGGCTTCTGCATTCGTACTTATCGTGGCAACGTGGGTCGGCCTGGTTCCAATCTCTTATTCCACCGGGACCAGAAATGGTTACGGTAACGTCTACAGATGATACGTCTACGGTAACGGCTATCCTAGCATTTGGAATATTAATATTAAAGAAGAGTCCCGTGGTGCATCTGTGCACACGTGGGTGCATCGCTGGGACATATATATATATATATATATATATATATATATATATATATATAATGCATAGAGGCTGGAATTTGCGATATCCATTCGCGATGTACACGCTAGGTTATATGTATATATACGTACACTATGTACCTTCACCCTTATACAGCTATCTGGGTCGGAGGCTTTCGATCTTTTATTCATTTTCATCCCCAAGAAATTAACGTCACGTATTACGGGACGCGCAACAAACACTGATGGATATCCTTGACTGATAGGAGAAATATCTTCCTTCTCTTTCCTTCTCGCATTTCTTTCGCCCTGCTTCCGTTTCTTTCGATCGAGACAGCATCGCGTGTCCTGCGATCGTACACGGCCATTTTGTCCTGTTCATCACTTTTTTCCTCGGTTTTATTATTTTATCAGTGTAATTCTCTTTGTATCTTCCATCACTCCGCTTTGTTTTCCACCTACGTACATTTATCATCCCTTCTATCGTTTCTCTACCATTTTTTTTTTACTTCGTGCTCATCTGCCTGCCGCCATCGTTGCTCTCTTTGCTGAACGCTCTTATTATCATATTTTGCGACATCCCGGCTTATCGAATCTTCCCTTTCGAACTGCCATTAATCCGTTTTATCGCGATTTTCACGTTAGCACAGGCCTGTTTGAAAAACAATTGCAGGGAGATTGACTGTTATCGAGGTGATTGGGCCTTATCGGCCTTATCAGTATGTCGAGGGCAGAACTGTTAATCAGTCTGTTCACCCTGTTTGCCGCTTCTTCTCCCCCTACTATCTCATGGCGCTGATTTTGAATTCTAACTCGTTTCCGTGTGCCAGTCGATTACATGGATTAGTCGCGTCTGCACGGATACGATGATTTACCGGACGATCGTAGATAAGCACGAATGTACTTTAGCGGTTCACATGTGTATTAATATGCTCGGTAAAGATAACTCCAGGATTCCCATAATCTCCATACGTATTGCTGTGTTAATTTTCCTAATTACTTATACTATACAATACTGCGTATTACGGTTATTAATTTCGCGAATCCAGTTTACCAGGATTAATATAATTGGCGTACGGAACATTCTAAGGCCGGGGCGAAATTTTTGCAAATAAATAATGAGAACATATGGTTGTGACGTAAAACAAAGAAATTCGTTTTGGGTATGTTGGTTCAATTAACAAATGCACTTAGCAACAGCGCACTGCCTGTAATTCTATGCTTGTTGTAGGATGCACAAAAAAATATATGAAAAGATCTTTGTTAAGTTGGTCATCTGCGTGCGTTTTACGGTGCACGGTCTAATTTCAGCCTGGTTAATTATATAGGTGAATTTGTCCTTTTAACGAAATATATATATATATATATATGTATACATGTATATATGCATATAGCAAACCAGGCAATGAATTAGTACTGGCACTCTGCCATTTCAATCTCGCGAGTCCAATCGATTTTTCCAAACTCGACCTTAATTTCGTGTCAAACTGTTTTAAAGAACATCCCCTTCTTTATGGTATCGGCCAAACCAACCCCCCTTCCGCCACCTTCCCCGTCAATACCTCTCATCATCATAATTATCAACATCCCCTGTCATTATCGTTATAATTAACGTGATCATTAATATCGCGGCTGTTAACTATGAAATTATAATTAATTGCGCGCCTCACGATACGTGCTAAATGATCGTTTTATAAGATGAAAGACCAAACTTACCGAAAAATTGATGGGTCAGGTGGGAAATTTGATTTTAACGTGTAAAAAAAAAATAGGCGTGTTTGGAAAAAAATGTAAAGAAAAAACTTATTGTCAACGAAAGGCAGTTTTATTTGCCCTTTTTTAGTCGAAATAATAAGAAAAATTAATAAATCAAATTAATCTCAACTTAATAAGTAAATTAAAGTTAGCCATGATGCTTGATAAATAATTAATGACACGCCATTAAATGAACATAAACATAAAGTTAATGAATTTCATTTATCATTCCGTAGCTCACACTCAGTATCCGTGGGCGAATATTGATCGATCAATTGTCATTATTGTAATAAAAAGGATCGGTTTAATTAGTCTTGTCAAAAATTGAGTATTGATGACAAGTTCGAAATATTAATGACCAACACCGATAGCCTCAATTTGTGTGTGACTTATCATGTCGCGCGATGACACATTCAATTAATTGATATTGGGTATGTCCAAAATGAAATATCGAAACAAGTATAAATTTATATTATAAGTGTATATTTATCGATAAATTTAATAGCGGATTTGGATCAAGGTTTGATCTGAAATTGAATGAAACGAAGTGAAGGGTTTTGATAAAATTTGGAAAAATGTTACCGAGGACTCGGATGGAAGACATATTGGCTATTTTCTGTGACGACAATGTACATAGGTAGACAGATGTGTATTAAATTGGATTAGACAGAACGAGATATTTGTTTCGCAATAAATAATTAGCACTAAAACAAAGTCAATGCTGTTTGCCAAATTTTTCGACAACGAAAAACAAATACGCGACGACTTATCGGGGAGATGAGAATCTAAGGTATAAAGGAGATACGCGTAAGATGGTTGCCGACTTAGAATTGAGTTTAGATAAAATCAATTGGCACAAGAAGGTGAATCTTCTGGTCGAGAATTCGTTTTTGGCAATATCAAATAAAAGAGCAAAGTGCCGACAAGAAATAAGTTACGCCTCAGGTAGATCGATCCAGGTGACTCGGAGTTGGGAGAATGAAGGATTTTTTTTCTTACAGGAGGAAACATGGAGACTGAAAAATGTGTGTGAAATTTATGAGAACATTACGGATAAACAGGATGTCGAGTGAGAAATGCATTGGTTAGGATACAATGGGATAAAAAAAACCATTAACAAAATTTCAAAGAGATATGATGTGAGTGCATCCATCTTTTTAAAATCTCATTAAGGAACCTCTTGAAGCAAATGAATGAACTCGAAAAGGAAATCAATTACTTTCTGTAGCGAGTTACTTCTCTCCAGAGGTGAGCGTGAAGATTTATAACGGGAAGTGAAGCCGAGCGAGATGCGGGGATGGTGGAGGAGGAAAACGCGAGAATCCGTTAAGAACCGAAAATTGTGAACAGCCCGTGAAAATGTTACTTGCAAAATTCGTATAGGCTTAATGAGAATGATAAAAGTTTAGCCAGACTTACGGGATGAGCGATCGAATGAATTAACGAATGAATAATATGGAGGAGGTATATTTGTCCCAGTACGGGTCGTTCGGATCTAGGCTAGTAGTTACCTCGCTTGGCGGTGCTGTCTGCGCTGCTAATAAATCCAGGTACAGCAATCACGAGAACAAAGAGTCCACAGTGTACCCAAAACATGTTTACGTCTTAACAACATTGTTCAATTCCATTTTACATGACGCTCGTGAAACACTATGATGGCGGAGCTTTTCATGTTAGGTAGGCCCATCGGGGTGTACTACCTAGCCACCATAGAAAATAGATTCCTGGCTAGACGTTGCCGTCCTCTGCCTTTCCTTCGTTCTCTTGAGCGAATTCCTCTTGCTCGATGCCCTTTCTCTTTCTCTTTTTCTCGGATAGCTCTCTACCGTCAGCTAGTCTTTTGCTCCTTTCCTTCTGTCTCTCTGAGCCCTCCTCTCTATTTCGAGCACACTACTGCCTCTGTCTCTTTGTCTTTTTCCGTATTTCGCGAAATTCTCTCAAAGCACCGAAACTCTTTAGTGAGGTACGCTTTTCTAAAAATTCGTTATTTATTAATTGAACACTGTCCGATTCACCGATTTTTCACCAAGAGCCAACCGAGAGTCTCTCACCGAACGGAGGTCCCCGTCTCTCTGCTCTCCTTCTCTCGTCGGGAAAGCGCGTTCGATTCACGCCTCGGCTGCCATCTTCTTCCTACGGTGGAAGTCTCGGCTATGAAAATATTTGCGACCCCTCAACCCGCACAGTCAAGCCCTCTTGCTCGACTACCCTCCCGGTGCCTCCTGGACATCTACCCACTACGCCACCTCTTATCGATTCCTGCGCCATTCGCGTCATTCCTGGCAAATCAATAACGCCTAACCCTCGACCACCCTGGTTTCCCAGATTACTCTAGTTGGGAGACTCGATACTGCGTTTTGACCATTTTTAAAAAACTCGGGCCCTGTAATACGGAGCTCTTAGTACTCGTTTTTCTCTGAAAGGCTTGTATTCTTTTTTAATCGAAGATCCATTTTGTCTTATCCTTTTTTGGGATTATTCGCATTCTTTTTTTAATTGTAGATTCATCTTGTCTTGTCTTTCTTTGGGATCGCTTTTGAATACCTAAGAAACTTTTAATCAAGAAACTCATGCTTGTATAAAGCTAAAATTTGATTTACCAGAAGTCCTGTAATTTTGAAAACTAATAAAATTTGAAAAATTTTACTATGACCAGATTTCTTAGGAAAAATTTCTTCATTTTCCCCGAGTATCGAATAACTTTATTCCTACAGGAGGTATTACAAGTTTGTCCAATTAATGTTGGCGCTGCAGTCTTCGACATTGTCGACAATAACAATGGCTGACATTAAATTCGCTGAAGTTGGCAACTTTGCATAACACGAGCCGCGTCCCAGTCGTAGTGACTTTCGGCGTTCAGAGTTGAAATATAACCAAGAGGATGTGACGCGGCGATGAGCGGACAACGGATATTTGGCAAAAGGAAAGCGATGACGAGGAGGATGTAAATAAATAGAAAAAGAGAAAGAAGAGAAGAATATACGCAAGAGATCCGAATGTCAGGATTGAACTTTTATAATATATTCATATTGTTTGTTTTAGATAGGGCAGTGTTGTGGACGGTTACGGAGACGCTCCGTATCCCAATGTTTCCTACAAGTATACAGACTATTTTAATAAGTACATTCCTTTTTCAACAACCGTCGTAAGAGCTAATTATATATATATATAATATATATATATAGGTATGTCATTACGATTTATTACGATGCATGTGTGTTTTTTATTATGAAAACATTTGAAAAAAACGACCCCGAGATCCCCATCCCCCTGCCCATCCCTCGCAAATCGAATTCCCACCCCGAGCCCAACCCCATCGTGTCGTACCATCCCCGTTTGTTATCTCTCGCGTTTACCTGCTGGTACATACTATGTTAATAACCATGTAATAGGTGTATAATCTATCTATCTATCTAGTAAAACAGCGTCATATTAAAGTCTATCCTCCTCTTCCTCCTCGTTATCCTCATTATTCTCCTCGGACTCCTCCTTGTATCCGGGATGCTCGCTGATGGCGTAGTAGTTCCCGTTGTAAATGACTCCGAGTTCGCGCAGCACGTCTCCCCTGATGATGGCCTTGATCGTCCAGTTGTAGCACTCCTCGCTCTCGCTCTCGCGATCGAGACGCTCGACGTCGAGGATCTTCGAGCTGAGACGCTCGAGGATGATGCCGATGTCCTTGATGCTGAGGTGATGCTTCTGGTCGACGGTGAGCTGGTCGATCAGCAGCAGGAACTTCTCCGAGGTGACGATCTCGTCCTCCATTATCGTGTTCTCGGTCTCGGACTCGGAGCTATCGTGCTCCTGATGATGATGATTATGCTGATGATGATGATGCAAATGAAAAGCTGCGGGATTCGGCAAGCGACCTCCGGTGGCGCCGGCGCCGCCAGTAGGATCCTCGTCGGCAGTGTCCCGGAAACGGACATGACCCTTGACCATGCCAGGTCGACGGCTGCCATCCGACAGTGAACTAGGTGGCTGAGGCGAAGGTGTCTGAGTCTGCTGTGCATGTGCTACGCTCTGCTGCGCGTGTACCTGTGCCGTCTGGGCGTCCTGAATCGGCGAAGTCGCAACCGACTTGTGGACAGCTATTCGGCGTCCCTCTTCGTGCAAGGCGCAGCAGTGAAAGTCGCACTCGCTGGCTCCGCCGCCCTCGCCTCCGTTCACGGGACTCCCGTTACGCTGCGCCACTACCGGCTGATGGATGTGATTCGAACACTCCGGCGTGTGGATATGAATGGTCGTGCTTTCGAAGGAATTCGTTCCCTGCTTCACCAGCCTTCCGCCAAGCACGCCGTGCTGCTGCGACGACCCGTAGGAACTATTACTCGGACTAGTAAAACTCTTCTGTACCATATCGTCATGATTTATCACAGTGATTTGGGGACTGCTGTAACGCGGTCCTGGCTCGTGGGAACCTGGTACCTTTGGAGTCACGTAGCCCAACTTGTCCAGGCTCGTCTGTATTACCAGCGATGGACGCTGGGACGATCCTCCCATGTGGTCCACCTTCTTCGTCGGCGAGTACTTCGAGCTCGGGCCACCTTCCTGAGGTTTTGACTGCTGCGAGGATTGCTGTACCTGCTGAACCTGCTGCTGAACCTGCTGCGACGAACCCGACGTACCGCTTCGCTGGTCCCAGTGGAGCACCACTGTGACTCGGCCTTTATTGTCCATGATCTTCCAGGATGGCGTCTCATCGTGCAACTCCAGCGCGTGGATCGTCTCGCAGACTATTTTCGGGATTGCTGATATCGCTGGTACAAACGAACACTACGTTAACGTCAGAAGGAATCCTCAGATACCCATTTCTATCCCTCTTGGGACTATCAGTACATACGCACACGTATCACTATCCTCCTCCAACATATCATTTTATCAACTCTATTAGTATCATTACTATGCATTACTAATATTAATATAAAAATCAAAAAGTGCATGCATCGTCTCACAGTTTCTTTCAACGATACGACGCGTTCGTGATGGACAACAGTGTACCCGTTGGTAGTCAATCGTCTTTATGTCTGGATCCATATAGAAAATTGACAACAACCACGCTAAATCGTTTCCTAATATCAATACTCAATCTTCATTCCGTTAGATCGATTGTCTGCCGACACATACCAATTGTCCCAAAATTCATCATATGTGTGTGTATATATATATATATATATATATCTTTGTATGGATACATAAGAATCGTTTACGCGTTCAGTCATAGAGAATGATTATTTGTAAATCAGTAGCTCAGTGGAAATGAAGAGTACCGGCCCGAATGATGTCGACGCCGGTTGGACACCACCGCTCGCCATTTCGCAGGAGTAACAGGATCGTATTGTTGGCCAAAGTCTTGAAGTACTCGCCGTCTTCGACCTGAGTGCCGTCGGACTCGAGTACTAAGCAGACATTTTCATTCTGAGGCACTCCGAGTTTTTCTTTACCTGCAACCCAATACTATACTTAGCCATGCGCCGACTTATCATACGTGCCTATTTCTACAAGGGGTAGAATAACATTATGAATGATTCAGAATTTCTTTTTCAGCAATTTTACTTACCACGGTGCAGCAACTCCTCGAAATTGCTAACGACCAGTCCCTTTCTTACATTTCGCCAGCTGTCCCATATCTTAAATGGTCTCTTGCTCCGTAACTCCTGCGTTCAAGTGGACAGAAAAAAAGAGGCCGAGAGAAATACTGAACAATTCGAATCACAGGACGAGTGATAATGAAATGTGGGACACGGGAGTTCTACAGGGATGCTGTACGTGTACGATACCCACACACAATGGTGACGCGATGTGGTTTAAAACGTGACGAGCTCGTGGAGCAGAATAGCGTTAGAAATACAGACATAGAAATAAATATCTCAGGGTATTCATAAGAAAAAAAGAAATACATATAAAAAGTAAAGCAGGCTTTCGGGTATATCGAGAGATTCAAATGTTTCTAAGGAACAATTGGGGCCGCAGGATTGAATATTATTTAAAATTATAACATATTCGTGGATAAATAAATAAAATATACTAATGCAAATGCATACAAAATTATTGAACACGACTGTACGAATAATTACATAATCCTCTTATCAGAAATTATAATAAAAAATTTTCACAAATCCTTCACAAGATAAAATACGTTTGTGTATGTTCATGTAATAAATCTTTATATAGATAAAAAATGGATTACCTGTTCGTTTTTATTCATTTAAAGTTCCTTTATGTATGCATCCTTATGTGGACTAAATGGGACTAATATGACTAAATACGCTGGTCCACTAAACACTGAAGCACGATTGATATTGTATTTTTCGAGATGCCCGTAATTTAACGAAAATTTACGTCTAGCCCGGGTCCTCTCCTTCCTTTATTTCGACTTTTTGGAAGCAAATGAAAATTGACGTTAACTTTTTTTCCGAATATCATTAATCATTCCTACCGATCGAAAATATATCGCGCGACTGTCACAACGTGAAAGAAGAAAAAAGCCGTAATAGATAATTGGATAATTATTCGGAATTATCAACACTAATGATATATATTACTCGAGACGTATTGCATACTAATGAAATAATTGAGCGAATAAAATAATGCATAAAATATCATATGTGATAAAGACATTTATTTAGACACCATCCAAGTCGCCGCTGCGGTGTCTCATGTTGCTGCAGCAGCGAATTAAGTACAAAATAAAAATAGCGTTGCTATAATAAGAAAACTATATGAGGATACATAATACGTGTGCGTGTAGTGTATAGTAGATACAGGCATAAAGAAAATACGAGTAAAAACTAAATACAATATATAATACAGATTATGTATATCGCATCGCAATCAAACGATATATCGGGTACAATTTTATATCATAAAAATAATGGAATATATTCTTCATAAGTAATTTGATACTCGCAAGATGCAAGATATATTATAGATACATATTGTATTTGTATTAATTTGTATGTGTATATATAATACAAATACTGCAGAAGAACACGTAACAAATAATGTATGTATAATCGATATTAATAAATATATAATGCAATTTAAATATAGCCAAGAAAGGGGGATCAAGAGAGATGGTAGAATATATAAGAATAACCGTATTGAAAAATATTTGTATAATAATGGTAATAATATTGAATAAAAATTAAATAGGCCATACGCAATACGCACCACTATTATCCTCTATCGCGAGTAATCAGTATCGCGGTATTATCAGCGGTCTATGATATAACAATACGTTATCATTTAATTCGTGCGGCATCACGTAATACCGCATTGAATAGGGGAAAAATCATGCGGACGAGTAAAACGGTGTTTGCCCCGGTATCCTCGCTTCAACAGGGTGGCGCTAAGCCTTCTAATGCGCAGACTCAGGCGCAACTTATGGTCGAAAACACTGACCTCATTCAATCATCCTCGAGATACGAAAATCGAAAGAAACCCGCACCGCCTTTGAAACCCAAGGCTGTTAATGTTTCGACAAATCCTTAAATATATGTATATCAGGGCCGTTTAAGAAAGAAATAAAAAGGTAAAAAGAGGTTTAAGTAGAATTGAGGATAAGGAAAAAATGAGGGTGTCACCGACCCCATGAAAAAAAAAAAGAAATGAAAGGATGCTGTCTCAGAAATGCGTTCAATATTCGAAACACTCTTGATTGTAATGCCCTGAGATAATTTTTGAAACTTTTATAATTTCTTTGTTTTTTGTCAAAATTAAATTATGAAAGTAAAGCAATCGTAATAGGCGTTCACGCAAAGATACTACACTTCTCGGAATATTGATTCGTTAACTTCAAATGATACTCGTTGTACACCGGTCTAATGTGTTGGACGATATTCAGAAGTGGATAACGAATGATTAATAAAAAAAATGGGAGGTTTCTTAGGGATGCGTACCTCTCTTGCCATTACGTCATATCCCAGCAGGTTCAAGGGACCGTCCCGCAAGCACTGTTCAGTAGAACCGTAACGTAGTACGTTGCATTATTCTTGCTATTTGCTGTTCACCGTTTACGTGCGACGCCCCGCACATTCGCCGAGGTTTACACTTCCGTTATTTTTTTATTTCTCTTCGTTTTACTCCTGTCCGTTTTCTCCTATTCTTCTCTTGCTCTTCTTCCTTTCGCTCCTTTTCCTCTCTTCTCACTCGTTCTCTTGATTTCTAAGTCTCCCGCTCTACTTTCCTCATTTGCTCTCGTTTTCTCTCTCTCTCTCTCTCTTTCTCTCTCTCCTTCTCTCGTTTCTATCTGTCTCTCTTCGCGATCGTATTACCCTCTCTCGTTTTTCCTATTACTCTATCTCGATCTCGCCACCCTCTCTCGCTCTCCCGCTCTTCTCTCCTTCTGGACCCTATCTTTAACGGGCGGGACGTTCCCAACGAACGTGCGACGTTTTCTTACTTCTCGAATCCTTCATTACTACGGGGTTGCACCACCGGCTAACCACGTCTGCCCTGACCGATTACCCGATTCCCCTGAAGATTTCTACTAGCGCATATGGGCAAAATTGTAACAGTGGCTTCCTACCTCGGCACTTACTGCGGCGACTCCTAGTTTTAGATCGATTCTCCCTGTGTCCCATGTAGTGTATCCCTACCGGTGACACCACCCGCTTACGGGGTGGATTTCTAGAAGGACATCACTAGGTCATTGCGTGAAGCGTTTTGAAGATCCTTTGACGACTTTGGTCGGTAAGATAGATTTCCTAGGGATTTTTGCGTATCTAGGGAATAGAGTCACTGAAACTTCCTAGATCCAACATGTCTGCATTTTCCAGTATTTTCTAAAGAACAAGCAATTCTAACTGTATTTATTCTATGACATTGACATTTTTGAGGTCTGTTTCTTTACATTCAGGATCGCGCACGTGTTGATTTTAACCCTTGTTATTATGTTAAAACGTAAATAAAACCGGTATCGGATCCGTGGTAAAAACATTATTCGTTGCTTCAAGAAGGTTGTTGATTAAGAGGAATTTACAATGAGTACCATACTTGAGAAGATTGCTTCAATCGAGGCTGAGGTAACCTACTAGTTCTGTAGTTGATTACTTAGGTTAGGGAATTTTTTTCCAAACGGTCTTTTTTTCTTTAGATGGCTCGGACGCAAAAGAATAAGGCCACGTCCGGGCATCTTGGTCTCCTCAAGGCGAAACTTGCTAAGCTTAGGCGAGAACTGATTACTCCAAAAGGCGGAGGCGGGGGCGGCGAGCAAGGGTTCGAAGTTGCCAAAACTGGTGACGCCCGTATCGGTTTTGTTGGTAATGCGAGATAAATAATTTTTAATATTAACGATAAAAGATATACATAATGGCAATGAATATGTTTTGAAATAATTTTCAAGGTTTTCCATCTGTTGGCAAGTCAACACTTCTGAGTACGCTTGCTGGTGTTTATTCCGAAGTTGCTGCTTATGAATTCACTACCCTTACTACTGTCCCTGGTTGCATTAAGTACAAGGGTGCAAAAATACAGGTTGGTTATTATTCTCAAATTGGAGGTACTCGCTGGTATTTTGATATTAATTAGTCATACTGGTTTAGCTACTCGATCTGCCTGGTATCATTGAAGGAGCAAAGGATGGCAAAGGTCGCGGACGACAAGTTATTGCTGTTGCAAGAACATGCAGTTTAATCTTCATAGTTCTGGATGTTTTGAAACCTCTTGGACATAAGAGGTTAATTGAACACGAGCTGGAAGGTTTTGGTTTAAGACTGAATAAGCAGCCTCCAAACATCAACTTCAGAAAAAAGGATAAGGGTGGCATCAACCTCCAGACTATGGTAGTTGAGAACTGTTTAAAACACTATATACTGTCAGTTATAAAAGAATAAACAATCAATTTTATAATTGCAGTGTGCACAATCCGAGCTGGACTTGGATACGGTGAAATCTATTCTGTCTGAATATAGAATTCATAATGCTGATATAACTCTACGTTACGATGCTACTTCTGATGATCTCATTGATGTCATTGAAGGAAATCGGGTATACGTACCCTGCATTTATCTTTTAAATAAAATAGGTAAAAATAATGTGTTTGATGCAAGTGAAAATCAAATTTTTTCACAGCACTTTATTTCCTATTTTATTCCAGATCAAATAAGTATTGAGGAGCTGGACGTTATATACAAAATTCCTCACTGCGTACCAATCTCAGCTCATCACAAATGGAACTTTGATGATTTATTGGAGAAAATGTGGGATTATCTTCAGCTTGTTAGAATGTAAGTTACAAAATCAAAGTACTAACTTCACCATTTGGCATCCATTAGTTTACTAACATCGTTATGAAATCCCTTGTTACAGTTACACCAAGCCAAAGGGGCAACTTCCTGATTACAACTCTCCAGTAGTGCTGAATACAGAAAGGAGAACTGTTGAAGATTTCTGCAATAAACTGCATCGATCTATTGCTAAAGAGTTCAAATAGTAGGTATTTTGTGTTATAAGCATTTAATAAGAATGTGACATTATGTAACTATCATGTATCTACAGTGCACTGGTATGGGGTTCTTCAGTGAAGCATCAACCGCAAAAAGTCGGCAAGGATCACGTGCTCTGCGATGAGGACGTTGTACAAATTGTAAAAAAAGTGTGATTTTTATCTTAGAACTACGTTAAATCTACAATACATTCATTATTAATAAACATACATATATATATATAAATCACAAAAATCAAATGATTTGAGTACAGTAAAAGAGAAAAATATAATTTACCACCGTACTAGAAATTTCATTGATATTCCTTCTTCCTACCTTTTTTTCCCATCACATATAAGAATGTTTTCCGATATGAAACTATAAATCCTGATTTCTAATTATTCTAAGACTAGTGTTTCTGGTGAATACTTGCATGTTTTATTTTCTGTTTCTTAATCAGTAAAAGCATCCATATCTTAGGTATATAAAAGGTCTATGAAAGCCATAAAATACACTTATACAAATATAGTAATTACAGGTAATGAATATCTTAATCAGTAACATAATACATAATACTGAATCGGCTGTCTAAAATTGGCGCTCCATTATTTCGGTCCTGCACTAGTCCTCTGTTAGGTGGCGCACAGTGATGACATCCGGTTCATTCCCACACGTCTTCGAATTTATTTGGTGTTGAAGCATCTCATTTTATGCTCCATTCCTCTATTCCTATGATTCCTACGTTCATGCGACAAGGACGGCGAGCGACGTTAGCGCCAGCAGCCCGCAACCAGTCGTCATAGACCCCCCCCCACGGAAGCCTACCCGAGACACTAGATGAACCTCGGGTAAGTTCCTATCGTTAATACAGCTGATTCAAAAAGAATACTTTTCAAGAGGAGTTAGAGCGGTTTCATGGAAGGTCATTTTCATCGATGGCCTTCCTGGTCGATCTTGGACTAGACTGTCCCATTGAATATACCATGGCAGGTAAAGGAGACTTTTTTATGCGGAAAACCAAATAGCCACTGACAGTTGGGAAGTTTACTGAACCTGAGCTTGTCCTCTTGACGACATCCTTTTCAGAGATCGTTCTGGCATCTCTTTAAGTATCTACATTCAAAATGTCTCATTTAATACATCTTTCAAAGCTGCTTCAAGATGTGTTTGATGATGGTTCAAGCATTACGTAGGGTTCTCCTTGCAGGGGCTGGACGTGAGCCAAGGCTATTGACAAGGCCTGCCAGGTTTAATAACCATCCAATGGCTACAAGAAGTTTTGCCATCCTGGCTGGATACTTTAATACTTTTCTTACTGCATAATCAAAGAGCTTGTTCTTTGCCAGTTTACCTTGAGCAGTCCAACGCTCTCTGTCCACAAGATGAACATAGGCGCCCTAGGGGTAGGGGACCTATTTCACCTGCTCGAGTCTAACAAACTTGCGGATGTTGAAGAAATTAAGAAGGTCTTTCATGATCACTTCTTGTCGAGTACGTATTACAACGCTATTCCAGTGTCAAAGAATTAATCATGAAAATTTTCATAAATTAATTCAATGCAGTAAAGGACAGCTGGCTGGTAAATGGGTTGTTTGATTACTACCTGTCTACAAATTCATTGAGAGCAGTGGAAGTATTAGCTGGTGTACGTGAGCCACATGACAGACATCTGCTGGATCGTCTCACAGAGGCTCTTGCCAAAGGCGATGAAAGTCAGAGAGTTAAAGCTCTTACTCTACTGGGCCATGTGGCTCGACGGCAACCAACCTGGCTTTATAAACTCGCCAGTCATGCACTCTTTAGGGAACTCCTGAAGCTACTGAAGGTAGCAGGAGACATGTTATCACTAATGAGTGCCCTATTGCTTTTGGTCACATTATTGCCCATGCTGCCTGCAGCTCTTGGTCCATATTTACAAGAAATCTTCGAGGTATTTGGGCGTCTGGCGTCCTATCACCATCATCAGTCGTCATTCTTTTCGTCATCTACAAGTCTGTCGTCAGTTTCTTGTTCCGGTAACATGGACAAAGATCATCTCTATCTCCTACACCTACAGGTATTTTAAAAAATTATATAATCTAAGGATTCATCATATTTCAGACGGATTATTTATATGCATCGTAGGTGGGATTGTACAGCTTATTTCATAGACTATACGCCATGTACCCTTGCAATTTTATTGCATATTTGAGGCAGCAGTATGTTCAGCGAGATCAGCATGCAACCTTCACGCATACTGTAAGACCAATGTTGGACTCGGTGCGCATGCATCCTCTTCTCGTGACTGCGTCTAAAGATTCCGAAACCTCTGCAGCTAGGTACAGTTTATTTATTATACCATCATTCTATGTGCGATGAATCTAGTAGCACGTTTATTTATTAGTTAATTTCAATTAAAGATGGAAGAAAATGGAGCATCACGACATCGTAGCAGAATGCGGCCGCTTCGCGCTGGACAGATCAAAGGAGGAAACACCTATGTCCATGAACTCTCGCTTTACTCCGATTCTAGGTTCATTTTTGACTCGATCAAATAGTTCTTCACAAAATTTTGGAAGAACAGTTAATCACTGAAAATTATTTCTATTCTTTTGTAGATCATCCGACTGCTTATATACCGCTTAGTGGATCAGGAGGGTTGTCAACTGCAGGACTGAGTAATGGGGAAGAAGAAACATTCTGGTCGCCAAGTAGGGCAATTCCATCTCACAGTCCACCTCCGTTACAAGCTCCTCCGCACGAGCCACGTTCTGCGCCATCAACGCCGAACAATAACAGGAGTGGCACATCACCTCCAGAAGCTGCTGTGGAGGCAACACCTGAAACAACTCCGGTTAAGGTACTACATTAAAGAAGCCAAGTACTTATTAATTAACTATTTTAGAATCATTAGCTGAAAGAATATTTATCATCAATAGGATTTAAGGCAGTTGTCCACGAGGCAACCTCCTATTGGGTCTGCTGCAGTTCGTTCATTAGGAACCTTTGGAAATGGAAGCCTTGCTGGAAATTCACGACCACCTACACCGACGCCCTTAAACTCTTCCACAGGACTCTTTGTCAGTGGAGATGTTGCCATTAATTCGCATACTATCCTATCACAGAAAATCGGCAAAATCGTTGCTGAGAGACAGAGTTTCCTTCAGCAGACTCAGGTTACGAATTCTAATGACACGGATGGAAGAATTTTGGACATAGAGCTTAATCAGAATGGAAAGAATGATTCCTGGCAGGAAGATCAAGAGGTTCTTAGATTCATTATATTCCTCATTGAATTTAAATTTGTAAATTTAAACCTGACTGAGGCCTCATCGTTTTGGTTTTTAGGTATTGGAGATTGTTAGCTCAGCTAGACTAGAAGTCTACTCTGATGGTCGTCCCGAACAGTACAACGAGGAACGAGCACGTGGGGTAATGGCTGATCTGTCTACAAAGGTTCGAAGATTCCGTTTCTACTCTCAATGTCAGTCTACAGTACCGTGCCAAATTGTACATCCCATAAGCGAGGTAATTTTATAAGAATCAGTATGTCCTAAAGATGTGAGACGATCAGGATTCGGTCATTAACATTGATCATCGTTAGGTTCGCAGAGTGAAATCTTGTCCAGAGATTAAAATTGAGAATAAATTGAAAGGTGGGAATGGAGGAAGACTTGTTGGCCTAAAAAGGACTGAGGAGGCTGGAACGCAGACATGCGACCTGCTTCCCTATGAACATCTTTTCGTAGGAATTTTCTCGCAAAGGACTTATAGAACGGAGCATCAGACTCCTAGGCACAGTTCCTATTCTAGACTGTCACCAAGTTCCATGGTAGATCGTTATGTGGATATGTGTTCTCGTGCTGGGGGTTTTTCTAGTGAAAGTAATAGATCGAGTGAGTTGCATTCAATGACAAAATTAGTTTATTGGTAAAGATAATCGAAAGGTACAGGGAGGCCGCACTTTTTATAGAAATAGGAGTTGTAAAGCAGAAGCAAAGAAAGAAAGGCTCCGAGGATGATCCAGGTGATGATGCTGGAGATGAGGAAGGCCTGAACATGGATGGCATCAATCAACAGTTACAGCTTATGCAGATGCAGCTGCAATTCGAGCGACAACGACGGGAAGTTCATGCGGAACGCAATAGAAGACTTCTTGGTAGACTACGAGATTCGCGAGCTCTCGAAGAACACAATTCTGCTTTGGTACGTCCGAATTTCTTGTCAAAACTTGTTGCAGCGATACATTTCTTGAAAATGATGTACATAATATACATACATTTTGCAGACTGATATGTTACGAACGGCAGAGAAGGAGGTGGATGCATTGAAAAATGAATTGGAACGTAACAAGAGGGAAGCTCGAGCTGCTGAAGAGGAATTTGCAGAAGCTCTTCATCGTTGGCAAACGAATGTATGTATCCATTTAATAAGGAATGCTACATCATGCATTAGAACATGGTGACTGGATAATTATTAGATACTGTTAAAAAAGTGCGTAGAAGAACAACAGCAAAGCAAATTGTTAAGGGACCGTGTAGAGTCCTTAGAATTGGAGATTAAGGAAGAAAAAAAGAAAGTAGCTGCAGGCGAGCGCCAGACCCAGGCTGCCGAAGCTGCCCTCTTCGAAGCAGCGCACCAGCTCAAGGATGCTCTAAAGGCTGCGAATCGTGGGGAAGAATTAAAACGCACCCTCGACACTGTACAGAAAAGATTTCTTCTTTTGGGTGAAGTACGTTTTCTATGTAAAATTACATACGAACGTACGAATAATTCCTATGTAAAATTTGCCCATATTTTTATATGTATTTGTAATATTCTACATAGGCACAGCTAAAGCTGCATGAACGTTCTGGCGGACCAACTCCAATGGCCAGACAAGAAGCAGGACAGATCCAAAGAGCTTACGCAGAGGAGTTATCCAGTGCGTAAATAGCATATGACAATGTCTAAATCTTTCATAATACAAATATTTCATACAAAATTTACTACTTTTTCTGCAGGCTTACGTCGGCAATTGGAGTCACGGGGTTCTCTCGTTGAAGCTTTGAGGTCTCGTCTAAGCGAAGTAGAAATGCGCGAGGCTAAAAAAGAAGCACAGCTAATCGATCAGCAACGTCTTCTCCAAGAAGCAAAGGAGCGACACGAGGCAGAACTGCGTGCTGTAGAGTCCAAGTATAAAGCCCAGGTCGAAATAAATCTTCTCTTGGAAGGTCGTATACTTGAACTTCACGGGACCCTAGAAGCTGCAACTTGTAGTACTAGTTCAGCCATGATGAACCTGGCATCATCAGCGTCTCCAAAGGAACGTTCGCCACCTCTCTCGGCCAGTCTCGCTTCTTCCAGCGAAGGAAGTCTCGCCTTCCACGCCGGAACTGGCATCATGATGAATGACTGTTGTGACTCTGCCGGTGAAATTCCAAATCTGCAGGCGATCGTTGAACCCGCACCAAGCTTAGTGACAAGTCCATCTCGTTCCAATACACAATCACAACAGCAGCAACGACAGTACGAAAGATCGGAAAATTAGCGCCGCATAAAATACAGTAGTAATTGTATATTGATGATCACGCCTTTCGCGCTCGACTGCTGTGACAGTTTTTGTTTTGTTTCCTCAATACCATGCACGAGAAAAAAATATTGTGCAGGTGTACGTTGCACCGGAAACAATGGAGAATAATTCTTAGTATCTTCTAATCGATAGATTAATTACGATCCATGGAAAAGATAATGGGAAAGAGTAAAAAAATAACGTTAAAGCTGCGTTCAGTTAATTCTAAACACTGGATACATTAGAAGTAACTGAACTGCAACGTTAGTGTTGCATGATCACGGTCCATGGATGGAGAAACGGCAATGGAGCCTTCGGATCGAAAGCTTTTATCAAGACGATTTCACTCTGAATAAAAGTTGAGATATTTTGTGAGCAATCCTATACTGGTTTTGTCAATTTATTAAATTGAGCCAACACCTTCTCTCAAATCATTTTATTTCCTGTAATCCCTAATGCTATCTCTTGATACAGAAGAGACGTACGATCTTTTGGTTATGTTTATGGTAGCAAAATATGATGAAATACATATATTAATGCGTGTTGTCATACACGTTACTTATACATAATAGTAGTGCCATTTTTTAATACTGAACGTATAAATTCTTTTATATGTATGTTACATTGTGTGACATCTAATCAGCTACATTAAATAAGACACTTCCACAGTTTCCATAGGCATGTCAAAAAATGCGTCCAGCTCGATTTGTGCTACTTTGTCACGTCATAAAGTAATTTGTTGCACGCATAGAGTAAATTATCAGACGACTTAGTAGTCGGTTAATGCTGTAATATAGCAATTAAGATAATACGATGGATAAGATAAAATTATAAGACCCATCCATCCCTTTCAAGCTGTTCCAGCAGTTTTGTTCTGCCATCACTTGGGCAAACACCTTACATGCTTCGCACTTTTATTTACTAATTACTGTCTTCCTGTTAGTAGGTCTGCAGTTCCTGGTTCATTGTCAAGAGGATTGCATCATCAGGGGTTGCATAACTGGCTAAATCTGGAAGTAGCACAAGGATAAATCAATTAATTATATAAAAAATCAGATTTTAAATGTGTGTGTGTGCACGCGCGCACGTGGTGTGTGTGTGTTTATTAACATTACCCTTGTCCTGCTCATTAGTTGACAATTGAACTCGACTCAATACCATTAAGGTATCTACGAGGACTGTTAGGCAAGACGTATAATATGTAATTACATAGAGTAATTATATCTACTGTACATATTCTGTCTACGGAAATAGGTACTAGAAACTACGAGAGTTTTGGATTCTACGAGTGTCAGAAACTATGGGAATATTGGAAACTACAGTTACTATAATTTTATTGTTCTACAGTTCTACAGTATCACACTACAGTATTACAAGTGAACTATCGTTCCTACTCACGATTATGGCCTTGATGAATAGGACTCGCTTTAAATTTTTGTAATAGTAGCTGTAATATCCAGTAAATTGCTAGCCAAATCAGTGCTCCTACTGAGAAGATTCGGAATGTTACGACACCGCCATAAACATTCATTAGCCACCCGCACAACAAACTGCCTGCTGATACGCCTGTGAACAATTTTTTAATTATAATTTTCATTCCTATTTATTTATAAATATTTTTTTATTTATTTTATATATTTATTTATAAATTTATAAATAGGAATGAAATGAAATAGGAAATAATGTTTTATAGCAAATTATTGATGATTACTGACCTACACCTTCAAACACAGCACCTACGAAACCCTGCATAGTAGCTCTCATGCCAGAAGGCGCAACTTTGTCCGCGTAAGAAATCATTGTGGGCCAGCACAGTCCCAACGTGGGACCATGTAATATTTCTAATGGTAAAAATATCCACAGATTCCTAACCATGCTGTAGGCCATAAACCTGTAATCGCAAATAATGTCAGGATTTTCCTTATGTTGTTGAGGATATGGAGAGCTTACCTAACAGCGTAGATAAGAAGTACAAAGCTCATGACATTGACGTGGCCAAGCTTACGTAGGACGGCACCCGAGATAAAATTAAAAGGCAACTCTGCCAGGAAACATTGAACACCTATGAGCAATCCTTGAAGAGTTTTTAACCAAGCTGCTTCAGATTTTGCCGCTATATCTTCAACGTACCAGAATAAAAAGTTCCAAACTACACCAGTGCACATTCCTGCCCCGATGCACCACCAGCCAAACACTAGCACTCTACCTTCCTTTCCAACAGACAATAATTCCCACAAAACTGATGGATCCCCTTTAAAATACTCAATATTTTTCTAAAAATGTATAAATTTTTGTTGTTTTCTACAAATTCTGTCATACACGATTGAATGATAGTTTTTGTTGTACCTTCTTTATAGTAAATGATACTATAATGTCAAGAATCATGGCAATAAGCATGATGTAAAATATGCAGGTGTAATCTTTTTGTGATTGACCACGACTGAAAACATCTATGAGGTAGCCAGCACTTATTCCAAAAATTCCGACACCTATACTGCCCCACATTTTCTGTTTGCCATAATCCTTTCTGTTTTCATCTCCTAAAATTCAAAAACCTTAATAAGGGTATAGATTGCAACCTGTAAAAAGGAATACATGAAAATTCACCTAATAGGGCACAGCAGATAGCATCTGCTATACTAACAACAACAGCCATGCCAACCCAGCTTACAATAGCTGCCCATAAAAATAAATGAAATTGATACGTAGAGGTTTGTGATTCATTCTGATCATTCCTTACTTCCTCGAGTAAATTTTTCATGATGGAATTATTACGGCAGCTTGCCATGCATGAGGTTCTCAAGTTAGAACTACAGTCAGGTTTGTGCACAACTTTATCAGAGAATGTCATGTTCAATACACGTACATTTACACAATTGCCTGTTCGTAAGTTCTGCTGCATATTAAACCCTAAAATAAAGTTAAATGTTGTTCCTTCTATGACATTCGAGCCAACTAATGGACAAAATTGTTTTGCATGCCAGGCAGAACACAATTGATTGTATGTGTTATTGGTTACAGTACAGGTCAGCTGAAAATCAAGCAATGAAGATTATAGTTTATTTAATGTATACTATATAATACTGTTTACATATGTAGAATGTAACATAATTTGTACCTGACAACTGGAGTACATTGTAATGGAATTTAATGCATCATAAGTTACATTGGGTGAAAATCCTTTTGGGGAGCAAATTTCTATAAATGCAACTTGATTGTTACAAGTAAAGGTTACTTCTGCACTGCTTTCAGGAATAAAATTGATGGTAAAAAATCCAATAGTAAGAATGACTTGAAATATAAGGAATAATGTTTTGTGCAGTCTGAATTTATCAGCCAAACCACCAAACAGTGGTTTTGCTATTAATCCTGAGATAGGCAGAATAGTAAAAATAGTGCCTACAAGGCTACTAGAAAATCCCAATTGTTTTGCAATTGTTGGTAGAAAAGATATAATAGGTCCAGTAGCTAAACAACAAATAACAAAATTTTGTAATGTCAAGCAACTATCTGAGAATCAATTGTAAGTAGAGTAGTTGCAAACCTGCATTATAAAGAAAATAATGTGCCTTCATAGGAACCAATTCTTTGTTCAGATGTTCCAACATGATGAAGGTGTGTAAATTTGATCAAATATGAAATCAAAGTATCTTCACCGACCTAAAACGTAAAATCATAGGTATTTCTCACATATTCCGACCAGAATGCTGAAATAATCGACAAATTTAAATAAACGAAAAAAAATACATCTTAATATATATGTCTTACCTCCAGTTTCATTAATTGCACTGATCCTGATCATGTACAAAATAGATTAAATATTAAAATTGCTAAGTCAAAATGAAATGTGATTTATTTGCTTGAATCAGCAGGTTAAACTACTGCGTACCAGGTTAGTTTCAAATTTCAAAGTACATCACGCTTCAATAAAGTTCACTCTACGTGCCGTTAATGAAATAGCGCTTATCTAAAAGAATTAGAGTATGAATACTATCTTTAGAATAAAAGGATCTAGAATCATTTTGAGATCTTGAAAATATATACAATTGTGTATGTACAATTTGTGACTAGTACCGCCATCTATAATAACTTACATCAGATTGTATGTTAATCATCCATCAAAAACCTCTATCATATTTATCACTCATTATTGTCATCGTATTGAATGAATTTGAATGAACTACAATTTCAAATAATGGTTTGAAAAGGAAATAACTATTTGTAACAAACTGTGTTTTAATTTCTGTCATCCATACACATTTACAATATATATATATTTATATATATATAATTCTCCAGACATCATTTGTATCAATATTTCATTTAAATCAATATAGGTGGGGTAATAGATTAATCAGGAATACGTAATTTTTTACTCTGTCTTCTTTCTTTTCTCTACGCATCAGCCTGGATGATCCTAATCATTGCAGTTCGTAATGTCTTTGACGCTGCGAATCTGTCCTATATAAACTGCACGACACCGCCTTTTGGGGATATGTATGTTATGTACAAAGAAAAGGTTCTATCTTAATTCTATTGCTTATCACGACATATATGTACTCTACATAACGCACACTCATGGCAGTGTACGCAAATATATTGTACAGAAATCTCTTTAGATTGGTAGTCCACTTATATCTAGGTCATTATAGAGCTGTCTAGTTCTTTGAACGATATCATCTACTGATCCAGACATGAATCAGGAGCTAAACTAGATCCTTATAGATCCTAAAGCTTCACCGTGGGAGTTCCTGATTCACGTCTTGTCACAAATATAACTTTATATTATATACATATTACTACATATATATTAAGGAATAAAAGCTGGGAATCCTGATAAAATGTATAAAATGTCGAGAAATCTTGTCAGATAAAAAAGAATGTGTAAAACTGGGAGCAGTTTTACACCAACAAAATTTAGAGAGCTATATCGTCATACTCTCTCTGTCTATGTAACTTTCCTTCTTCAGTTTATTTGTTTTATACTAGCTTTTTCCTCTCTAAGAGATACGCAATAATTGCCTTTCTAAGTAGATTTCAAGGGCTAGAGCCAGGATGGTCTGTGATGATGCGGAGGAGGCTGTAATGCATAGAGTGAATGTATATACTGCTGATATGCAGGATCCACTCCCAAATTTGGTCCATGCGGACCGACATACGCTGAAACTGGCGGACCATACGCGGCCGAACGTTGCGTTGAATGTAAAAATGGATGTGGAGGATAATTCCGAGGTGGTTGATTATTCAATTTGTTGCAGGTCTGCTGCGAGGTGTCTGTAACTGGTGTGCCTTGCTGTTGTTGCTGTTGCTGCTGCTGTCTGAGAGCCATGTTGTAATAACTACTAGGATTCCTGAACTCGTCAAGAAAGGCGAACGTGGCAACAGCCGCAGTGTCCTTGTCGTAAAACGGTGAACTGTTTGTATTCCCGCTTGGTGCTGCAAAATTAAAAGCACTTCCGCCTGGTGGAACTATCGATGCATTTTTCAAAGCGATTGGATCTGCAGGACTGGTTGAATATTGTGGAAAACCTGGAATTGTACTTCCACTCTGTTGTTCTATGTTTCCTTGAGGAGGAACAGGTGTTACGTTTTGTTGTTGTTTATTTTTCCTACTCTTTTTGGCTTTGGTGTTAGCTGGTGTGGCTGGTACTTCTGGAGGACGACGTGGTACCGACAGCATACCTGGATTCTTTACTGTGGCGTTTAAACTTTGGAGAAGATTCAAATCTAAATCAGAAGTTGGCGCAGGACTCCGAGTATACGTCATAGGATCTGGTTTGGTTGGGGGTCTTGGAATGGTCAGAAGCTGTTGCTGCTCCTTGTTACCTCTTCCCACTATTCCCAGACCAAGCCTAGCGTAGGCAGGATTGGATGCTACAGAATCCGCCAAAGATCCAAATGTACTATCAAACTGGCCACCAGGTACAGGTTCAGCTTGTGATAATGACATTATTGGATCAAATCCAAACTGATCCTGTGGACGACTTGGATCCTGCGGGAGATTCCTTGATGATTCAGCCGGCTCATTGTACATGCGTTTCTTCACAGGAGCCAGATTACTTGTGGTAGGTGTTACAGGTGAACCCTTGGCACTTGTATCGAAGTAATGTGGACTTGGATAAACAGGCCTGCAACTGGAATTCGGCATTGGATACGGTGGCGTTTGGAAGCCTGTTGCTGACTGATATAAAGACTCGTGTGGCGGTATATTTTGCTGGAAACTCAACAACTGAGATTGATCCACGGGCTGGAGTTGTTCTCCACCACTGGAAGGCTTACATAGGAAGGGTCGCTGTTGCGTAATTGCCTGAGCGTATTTTTGAACGTTCAAAGAGTCATTAGGTGCTGGGAAGCCATGTCTTTCTTGCGGTTGATGTGGATTTTGCTCCTCAATTCTCGAGGAAGGTCTTTGTGGGTCTGTGTTAATATTCACTGGTCGATCCGAACCTGAGAAAGTGTTTCCATAAGCTGTTGGATATTGATTTGGTCCTTGATACACTTGGTGTGCAATATTAGGGCTCAATGTTGGTTCGTTTTGTCCAACGAAATTTCTGTGCTGTTCTACAACACTCTGAGATTTTCCCTCAGTGGGTTTGAGATACTCAGCTCTTCTATCAGATTCACTTCCAAGTGGTAAGTAGGATGGATTTTGTTTGAAACTTTGAGGAGGATATACAGGTGCTGCGTTTTGTGGATAATTGTCTGAGTTCTTCACTACCTGCGTGTAATTCGATGGTTGTTGTGGCGAGGGCTGGGAATAATTTGCTGTTGGTTGAGATGCTGATGGTTGAGGACAGTTGGATGTTTGTTGTGGCGATGGTTGAGAATAATTGCGTGGTTGTTGAGGGGAAGGTTGAGAATAAGTGCTCACAGGAGCTTGCTGCGGCGACATTTGTGAATAGGTTGGAGGTCGCTGAGGGGAAGGATGTGAATAACTAGGTGGCTGTTGAGGAGATGGTTGAGAGTAATTGGCAGTTGGTTTCGGAGAAGGTTGAGAAAAGCTCAGAGGTTGTTGAGAAGACGGTTGCGAATAACCTGAATTTTGAGGTGAAGGTTGAGAATAGGCTAAATTCTGTGGTGAAGGTTGTGAATACCCAGGTGGGTGTTGAGGGGAAGGCTGCGAGTAACCTGGAGGTTGAGGAGATGGTTGATTATAATTTGAAGGTTGAGTAGATGGTTGGGGATAACTAGAGGGTGGCTGTGGTGATGGTTGTGAATATCCAGGAGGTTGTGGCGAAGGTTGGGAGTAATTTGAAAGTGGCTGAGGGGAAGGTTGAGAGTAACTTCCTGGTGTCTGTGGCGAGTGTTGTGAATACGTTGGTGGCTGCTGAGGAGAAGATTGTGAATAACTTGGCGGTGGTTGTGGAGAAGGTTGAGAATAATTCGAATGTTGTTGTGGTGATGGTTGTGAGTAAGTTGGTGGTTGTTGAGGAGATGGTTGAGAATAGTTAGCAGGCGCTGCTTGTGGTGAAGGTTGATTATAATTCGGTGTTGGTGGCTGCTGTGGAGAGGGCTGAGAATAACTCGATGGTGTCTGCGGAGATGATTGTGGATAATTTGTAGGTACGGACTGTGGTGAATGTTGAGGATACACCGGTGACTGATTTTGGCTACCTGAAGGTAGTTGTTGAGAGTATGATTGGCTCTGAGGGGAATTTTGTGAATAATTAGCATTCTGTGGTGAACGCTGCGAGAAAGTTGGTGACAATTGTCGATAATCCCCAGGATTTTCTAAAGGGGCTTTTTGGTAAGATTGTAGACAAGGTTGTGGAGTAACTTGTGGATAAAGGGATGTCGCTTGGTCATACGGCGATGAAGAAGGATAGGCTGGTGATATAGGGTTGTTCTGTGGAGATGGGGTTGGTGGCAGCTGCGCACTGTATCTAGGAGGTGTTGTATAATAAGGACTGTTATAAGGGCTACTACCCGTGGATAAGGCATCCTGGTAAAATCCTGCACCCCTGATTTGTGGCTCTGCTGGAATGGGTAGAGGTTGATTTTGCGGCGACTTGCCTGAACGACCTGGTGGTGGTGATTCTTGTGAAAAACTCGATACAGATTCGCTCACACTACTTCCCCCAGTACTGAGACGTCTCTGTCTTGTACAAACCTCCGGTGTGTCACTTTCCTTTTTCGTTACACTTTCCTCAACTTCTTCCTCTTTTTTCTTTGATTTTGGTGCACCAAACGCCTTGAACCAGGCACTTAAATTCGGAGTTGCAGATTTTGGTTTTTGCGAATCCTCACTAATCACACGATTACTGGACTCTATACTTTCTCCGCTTGTAGTAACCGGAACTGTAGTTTCCTTCCCTATAGCCGCTTTTTCTTCCTTGATGCTTGTTGAGCTGCTTGCTGGAATACCAGGATGATCCTCGTCGTCATCCTCATTCGATAGATTTGGATTGGGTGAGGAGACGAGGCTCTTGCAAATCAAATGAATTGAATCTGCATTTCGTAGGACGGTTCCTAGACTTAATTTTGGTTCTTCTAAAGTGTCACGATTTGTTTGATCTGTGTCCGATGTTGCTTGATTGGATGCGGTATCGTTTATGGTATTACTTGGTAAATGTAGAGGTTTTTTCAAAAGAAGATTTCCCTTACTTTTACCAGGCTGAAGACGATCAATTGTTCGTTGAACTTTTTTCGGCCTCGGTGGACCATTTGGTCCAAATAATTTCATCGAACTAGGACGTTTCCGCGATACGTCAGGTTTAGTCCCTGCTCTTGAAGGTTCGCTAGTGGATGGATGAAATACTGGCGAATCACTACCAGATGAGAATTCAGAGAGTCTAGGTGTATCGTCGAGCCATTTGTTGATATCGTTAAGCGTCTGTTCCGTGGCTTGGTTCAAAGCCTGAATATTGGTACCTTCCTCACTTCCAAAACCTTTGGCATGCTTGGATTGTAAAGTTTTCGACTTCTTAGTTTCAATTACTTCCTGTTCTTGATTCTTACTGTTTCCGGGCCCCTTATCCTCCTTGGTCGTTTTCTTAGATCTTAATTGTTTCTTATTGACTTTACCGGCATCTTGAAGGCTACTACCGTTTGAAGGCACTTTTTTTGGATACACCCCACGGCCGCTATCCTTTGAAGTCTTCTTCAATTTCTCTCTCTCTAATTTCAACTTCTCCTCGCGTCGCCTCTCGCTTATACGATCCTTTAAGCTATCAAGCGATTCTAGATCTTTGTTTCTCACCAGAGATGCGAATTTCTTCGAGGCTGGGTCCATTTTGTCGTCGTCCGCTTTAAATTTACTACCAATCGTCGTATCAGAATTTTGTTGGTTTTTCATGACGCCATTTTTCACACGCTCCTGTTTGTTCAGCTTCGATTTCTTATCTTTTTCCTTGGACGTGCCTTTGGTGTCAGACTTCTCATTGGTCCTTTCAAATGATTCTAATTCTACCTTTTCATCTCTTCGAGTTTTCTTTGTCTTCGGCTGAGCTGGTCTCTTTTCCTCCTCTTGAGTTTTACAGTTCTCTTGAGATTCGCTTTTTTTCTGTTTAGTCCTTTTGATACCCTTCTCCAAGGTCTCCTGTACTTCTTTCTTTTCTATTTTTCTACTCTTACTCTTGACGATACTCTGAGTATCATAATCCTCCTCGAAATCATCCTTCCTTTTCCTATCCTCCTTCATCGCCTTCACTACATGCACTAACTTCATTTCTTCTTTGACTCGCTGCTGTACCCTGGTATCTCTTTTACTATTCTTTCTCGATTCCTCTGACTTCTCTTCTTTGGGTAATAATTTTTTACTTTTTGACAAGAGCTCCATATGTTTTTTCCTTTTGGATTTTATCACATTGACTTCGGATATTGCACCATCGTTTTCCTGATCCCTATCTTCTTCGTCCTTGTCCTCGTCCTGCGGCTCTACTTCTTTTATCTTCTTTAGCTTTTTCTTACCTTTCTTTTCCTTGGTCAGCTTTGATTCAATCTCACTTGTAATTGGCTTTACATCCTCCTCCTCTTCCTCCTCTTCCTCCTCCTCTTCATCATTCTTTAATTTTTCTTTTGCAGTCTTCTCTGGCCTGTTTGGTTTCGATTTCTTATTTGGCTTGCGTCCTCGCTTTCGAGGATTCTGTTGTGGCAATGATGGCGACGATACTCTACGAGGATAAGGAGGTGGATTTGCTAGTACTGGCGGGGGCGCTGGCGATGGTGGTCCTTCGTCACTTGACGGTTCCGATTCCAAGTACCGGTCTACTGCCCTGTCGAAAGCTTCTTTGAGATTGACCGCCATTTCCGTATATTCTGTTGATTATAAAACATATAAGAACTGTAAGATATCCATTGAAATATATTCCTATATTATATTTACCATTATCAGAGCCGTTGTATTGCCTACAGTTATCAACGATTAACCGAAAGTCACGTTTGAACTGACTAAGACTCTTGTACGAACCACCTTCCAGTTTTTCTTCCATTGTACTCAGATCCATGGGACGTCTAACCACGCTGTAATATCTATGTGAATAAAAATACGTGAATTTTTATATCCGAGTGTAAACTTTCAACGAAAGGATTGGGGCAGTAAGATTTATATTTACCTGGGCGCATACTCCTCATCCACTGGATCAATGAATGGCCAAGCATCCACATGATCTTTGAGACTCTCAAGGACTTTATGCATACCAACTCTGCGCTCTTCCTCCTCGATACCAAAACCATATCCATAACCATAACCATAACTGGATGAGTGATAAGTGGTGACGCCGTGCCGACCTATGCCCCTTTTACTTCCTAAGTCCTCAACTTCGTCCCTTGTATGGATAACAATTTGACCAACGGCGGAAGCCAAAGAATTGTTAGTCTGGCGTCCTTTCTTCTGGATAGGCGGCGCTACATTCACTTTTGGCACCCCATCCTCAGGTTCTCCACCCTTCGAGCGCTGCCCGCTGTTCTTCTTCGAGGTCTTATTTATCTTTGTCTTGACTTTGGCCCTAACCATGACTGCTTCCGATTCCTCAGCAAGTTCTTGGCTTCGAAGAACACGGGAGTTGTTCCGCTGTAACAGTCTGCGCCTCTGTTGTTTCTCCTTCAGGTCGAACAGCTTTGGAATCTCCGGCATAAAGTCCTCGGATAAGGTGTTGTAGAGTTTCCGCTCAGTGTCGTATTCCTAAGGAAGAGTTTTCTCTCTTTAAAATGCAAGGCTCTGAAAGAATATCGAAGAACTCGTAGGAATTCGCCCGTCCTCTTTCTCACCGAGTTTCGAAACTTATCGACTAATCGACCCCAGTCCTGCTGAGTAAAACAGACCACTTGCCAAACGCTTTCGCGAGCTTTTTCTTCTTCTGGTTTTTCCTCTGCTCTATTTGTGTCCTGTTCGCGTTCCCCTAAACTACCTTCTTCCTCCTTCTTCTCTTTCTTCTCCTCCTCCTCTTTCGCCACTCTGTTCCGACAACGTCTCTTACGCTTCTTGTCCTTTGGCTTGCCTTTCTGTTTTTGAGAGATACTCCCAGATGTACCAATGTAGTCCTCCCTATATAGTCGAGTTCCGTAAAAGTACCAGTAAGCAGAATTCTTACGATCATGACCCAATGGTTCAACGCGCAGACTATCAGAGTCCAAGTTGCTTAGTGACTCCTCCTGTTAACATAAAGGCACAAGCTGGAAAATGTCTTTCCAACAAAAGTAATTTCAGGAAAAGACGTACCACGTCCTCAGCGTCAAGCCTGAAGTCACAAAGAGAACGCAATATTTCCACCTTTTGCCGAAGAGGAAGTAGTTCGAAATCTACGTCCGTGTTGAACGGATTCTCGCATTTATATTCCTAAAATGTGAAATCTGTGAATATAGTATTGTTAGACATGCCAAAAAAATACATCAACTTTTAGTATTACCTGACACTTCTTGCGAAACAGCCTACGAAGGAACATTTGATAGTTAAAGGTAGAGATGTCATTGCGCGTATCGTTGGGAAGGCAGCCCTCTAGTAAACGCACTATTAACTCTTGTAACAGTCGTCCTTCGGTGCCACCATCAGTTAGAAGGGCTTCTTCAAGATCCTAGAAGAAATTGTACAATAATTTTGTGATTTTGTGTAGACAGGAAAATAATCAGCGCAGAATAACATGCATGTTCAAAAGCAAATCTACAAATTTCAACAGACTCGCATGGGTCTTCTAATGAATATTCTGCATACTCGTACGAGTTGGCATTTGGGTAGATACCTCGATATCAAAGTCCAGAAGATTGAAGGCAGCCCTAAACAATGAGCAGAAGTGTGCTATACTTGGGACCTCCCACCACGATTGAATGTCTAGAAAAATGAATTAATTATTTAACGCAAAAATCTTCTATGTTTATATGCTCTTTCTACTATTGGTCATAAAAAACTGTTACTCGAAGGAGTCTCATCAAAAGTGACTCTATTACAGAAACGCTCAAAACCAGTACTATTTACCCTAGCAAGGTACAGTAAATTAAGACAATGAAATCTCACCTAGGATCCCAATGAAAGTGGGAAACATAACCCGTCCTGTGGCGGGTAATCTAACCAGTTCACCAGTGCAGGTAGAGGAATCTAAACGGCTTTCACCGATATTAAATGACCTCAGTAATAAAATATACAGGGGCCCACAGGTGGGCCCCGCTGTTCGCTGGTACCTTCAGCGGGAAGCCACTATTCCCTTAAAATACGGGGTGGCTAAAACAATGCCCATCACACAAGGAATTCCAAAAACTAGTAAGTGCCACTGGCACTTATACATAGTTCATCGGTACCCATTCCCCAGGTCTCACTCTTTACTCCTGTACCTTGCTATGCCGATTTATTTTGGCACGACACTCTGCGGGCTGGCAGCGATGCGCGCGACACCCGCGACCATTCTACACGGAAAACACTCCAGGGTCGAAACAACCACCGACCACCGCCACGACTTCACCAGTTCTCCTGCACGCTGGATGTAATCGCATCGGGTTTCAAGCAACAAAATACTTCTACCCGAACTTAAAACGTTTTGCTCTTGGTGTCGTTGATTTCTAGATACGCACGTACTTCTACTGTTCGAACCTGCTCGGACCTACAGTCGGGTGCGGACTGTACGAAACTGCGGCTACGGGCGTATACCCTTAAACGTACGCTGCATAGATGCACTTCGAACAAATCGCGCGAGAGGGAAAGTCCTCCAGAAAATGGCGTTGCCATCAGTTGATGAGTTGCCATGTGCTGCCATGTACATATTACGAAGTTAAGGCTAGTTTACAACACTAACTTTCAATCGTATGTGACGTTCTGAAATATAAACTTAAAGATTTCTGCTGTATAAGACGAAAACATTGTTTATTATATAGATTTAGTGTTGTTGAGGAAACTGTTTAGTTGTGATAATGAGATTATTCAGTGACAAAGTGTATTAATACAAATTCTTTACATCCATAAAAAAATCTTATCGCGTATTGCTTGATGAAAATCAATCATAAAAGGTCAGTGTGGTTTTTTTTTTTAGAAATACATCGTATCTATGCTGAGATGTATTTCTAGGGTTGGTCAGGACCAATCTAACCTGGTTTAACCCCTGCTCAGGACAAGCCGAACGCGCCGACAGAAGCGTGAGCATTATTTCCCGCGTGTGTGCGTGCGTCGCATTGTGTATGACTTTCTGCGTACATTTAATTTTATTTGGATAAAACCTCTTATTTGTACTGAACGTATTGTCATTCTTAGCTATCTTTGGCAGTCGCAATATCCCTGAGAATAATTGAGAAAGTTCTGAGGTTATACAATTGTTTATAAGGAAAATGACGTCGTTTAACTTAAGTGAAATTGTTGAGCGGTTGAGAGAGGCTAGCGAGACGCAAGGAACCGGTGTTTCGTTTGCCGGCAGATCCTTAAAACTTGACAACGAACAGGATGGTGAGTTTAGTGAAGGTGTATTTATATAGACAATTTAACTTTCTTTTTTATATTTGTGCTTGTAGCGGAGGAAGTCGTGCAAGCGATTAAGAATTGCCAAAGTTTGGAGTATTTGGATCTTGAAGGAAATACCTTGGGACCTGAAGCTGCGAAAGCTGTTTCAAAAGCATTAGAAACTCATGGAACACACTTAAAGCGAGCTCTCTGGAAAGATATGTTCACAGGGAGAATGAAAACTGAAATTCCATTGGCTTTAGAATATTTAGGAGCTGGTCTTTGTGCAGCTGTCACGGCTCTTGTGGAATTGGATCTTAGTGACAATGCATTTGGTCCTATTGGTGTGCAGGGACTGGCTGCTTTTCTCAGCTCAAGAACATGCTATACACTGAAGGAGCTTAGACTTAACAACAATGGTTTAGGAATTTCAGGTGGAAAAATGTTGGCTAAAGCATTACTAGATTGTCATCTCAACAGCACTAGAGAAGGTTGGAAGAAATTGTAATTTGAGAATAATTAATTTATATTTCTACTATAATTTTCATCTTACATATTAGGTGTTAACCCACTTGCACTCAAAGTCTTTGTTGCTGGAAGGAACAGATTAGAAAATGAAGGTGCAACAGCATTAGCATCAGTATTCAAAACGATAAAGACACTGGAAGAGGTAGTGATGCCACAAAATGGAATTTATCATCAAGGTGTTGCTGCACTGGCAAGTGGGCTTTCTGTTAATCCTGGACTGCGTATTTTAAATTTAAATGACAACATTGTGGGACCCAAAGGTGCCCAGGCTCTTGCCAATGTTTTGCCATCATTTGTGAACTTAGAACGATTGAATCTTGGGGATTGCCTTTTGAAGACAAAGGGAGCTTTAGCAGTTGTCGAAGCTCTTGGTTCAGAGAGTAGTCATCCCAATTTAACAGAATTAAATTTGACTTTTAATGAAATTGGTACAAGAGCTGCCAGCCCTATAGCACATGCAATGGCTGACAAAATGCAATTAACGAGTCTGCAGCTTGATGGAAATGCATTTGGTTCTAAAGGACGTGCTACGCTTCGTGATAACCTCACCATTTCCGAGAGAATCGACTCTTTGGGGTCGCTGAATGAAGATGAAAGTGAAGATGAAGATGAACCTGAGGATGGGGATGAGGATGATGATGGGGATGAGAAAGAAGCAGAGAAGGAAAATGAGAGTGATGAAAATGCGTATTATGAGGAGAATGAGGATGAGAATGAAAATTACAATAATGATGAAGAAAATGAGAGCGATTCAGAAGAGAATAAGAATAAGAAAGACGATTTTAATAATCGAAAGCCAAAACGTATCACTGTGCAGGAGTTCTTGAAATCGCCAACTGGAGAGAACCTTTTATTACTTCAAGGCGACAAAGCAGGAGTTCTTATAGATCATACAAAGGTATGTAAACAATTTCTTACACTTCATTAACAATATTAATCACTACTTTATTTGTAGAATTTATTCAACGGGGACAGTAGCCGCGGTGACAGATATGTAGAAGATCTTTGTAAAATAATTATGAAAGTGTCCACCCTTTGTGACAGTGGTTATGTCGATGTAAGGGTTGAAGCAGAAGGTGTTACTGAAATCCTTTATGCAGAACTCTTTACATATGCCATTAAAAATAACAAAGTCTCTACTTTAAACAATGCTTTATTAGTTAATCTTGGTTTAATAAAGGTAATTAATTTTATTTTGTTCCCCAGTTTTTTAGTGGAATCATGTACAATTCTTCAACTTATTTCATTTTTAGAGTGAAGACAAGACTGCTCGAAAACTAGACTGGAATCTAGAAGGTTGCTTTAAGGCTCTTGAGAAGATCAGTGAAAGGGACTATTTCCTTACAAAAACCAAGGACACGTTGAAGATATTCCTGGAGAAACCAATGAAAACTAGTAAAGCTAAGATGATGGACCCATTCCAGGATGCCAAAGCGTCCCTCAAAACAGTTCTTGAGCGGTTACAGACTACGTAACTCTTATGGGAAGAAGTATCGCCATATATATTTTTTTTCTTTAATAATGCATCAATACTAAATACATCTATTTATTTATAATTAAATTTTTGTGAAAATCGTCGCTATGGTTAAAATCATATTGAGAACATTTTATACCGACATTAGTGATTCAATAAAACGTTAAAACAAATGTATATTTTTTAACTTGCCAAAAGAATGTATTGCGTGTCTCCCTTTATAATCTCATAATTTACAAAATGCATTTAGGCGTAACGTTGCTATTGAAGATTGTTGAAAATAAAAACTTTATTGTTCTTATGTCCGTGCTCGCAGCACTAATTTCCACAGAATCGACGCAATCGGCTTCAGAATTACTTTAATGAATTTTAGAGCATAATTGGATAATCATCATGAGTTCTACGTTTTCTTGATATGGTCGTGATTTTAAATGTGAACGACGCAAAATAAATTGAAGATTCTGTCAGCTGACAAAGGGTTTTGATTGTGCGGGATACATATCGTCGTGTTTTGAACATACTCAAAAGAGACGACAGGATTAATAAAGATATTATAGAATTCTGTAATCAAAACGACAGACGATTTATAGTTCCGATATTTTTGCAAATTAGAAACAGATTGTTGTTTCATAAAAGTTAAGCATCTGCTTCGAGAATGTAATGAAATTTTTTCTAAGCTTCTTTCACGGTCGATAGTTTTGCAGGATTCCAGCCAGGACGATAATATTCCACTGGCAATGGAGTGCAATGTGTGGATTGGTGATCTTGCAGATACTTAATAGCCTAAAACAGAAATTGACAAATTCCTTTATCTGTCTTAAAATTTAATAAAAAATTCGACATGAATATTTTCAACTTTGCATATACCAGAACAATAGCAAGTTGCTGTCTTTCAGCGACAGTACAATCTTCACCCAATGTGGAAGGATAGCTCACTACCCAATTATTCTTTATCATATGTTTAGTCACAAGTTCTAGAAAACGTTCCTCCGTAGCTCCCACTTCCCCCATTATTGATACTAAAGAAACAAATATATATTCACTGTTAATTATTGTACAGAGAGTAACTTACTTCTTGCTTGTTCCGTTTGGGCGCATAACAGTTTTAGGACGAGTTTAATGTTTTCTGCTGCATCTCTAAATACGTGGGGATAACGTCGCACGAGAAGTTTTATCAATAAATGATTGCCTCTATTTCCAGATAAACTACACTCGCTCATCTCGTTGGTCCCTTCAATGGGAACTGGTGTGCAGATCATTTCATCTTCAGTCCTTCTCACAATTAAGACAGGTCCATTATACCTTTAGATAGAACAAATAATAGATAATAAATCTGAACATCCATTATCATATTACTCACTAATGTATGATCTTAGGATCTTTAGATCTTTGGCTACCTATTTAATTGCTCGGCTACGTTTAGATTGAGGTACTCTCTGACAGTAGTGCGTACAAGACCCTCCAGGCGTGCGGGCATCTTCGTTATGGCCAGAGGCAGAATGTTGTCAAAGGTTGCGTCCAGAACCTGGAAACAAGTAGAGATTTTTAATTGAATTAAAATACATTTCATAAAGCAATAATGTTTTAATATAATTACCAAGTTTTGGATGGATGGATAGTTCATGGCTGCCCAGGTAGCCGTGTATCCACCGATGCTCCATCCGAATAAGATAATCTTATCTTCTGAAAACCCTAAACGATTTATAGCAAACTGCATCACACAGTCGATTGCGTTTTGCTCTTGTAACGGATATGGAGTGCCCTGCGTTGTTATTTAATAAATGAATAAATTTGAAAGAAATATTAGTTTTTCAAAAACATTTATCTTACTGTACTGCCACCAAATCCTGGATGATTCCATCCCAGAACAGAGTGTCCTTTGGACAAAGGAGTTGACATGATTCCTATCTCATAAAATCCACAGTTGCCCTCGCAAGTTATGGCTAAGACGTCACCGCAATTGGTTCTGATAATAATTAATAAAGTTAAGAAACTTAAGTTACAAATTATGGTAATTTAATATCTTACTTGTTTCGTTTGTCAACAAACATTGTGTCAATCACATTACTATCAGCAGTTAGTAATTTATATCTTTCTCCTCCATTTTTCATCAAATTTGTTCGCCCTTGTAGTAAGGGTTGATGCATTGCCCAATTAACTAATGTCACACAGCCTGGATACATAATCTTTATGGCAAAAGTGTGTGCTATCACGTACGCAGCTAGTCTGCAGGGAAGAGCAAGTATTATATCTTTGCTTCCATGTTGTCTGCTTCTTCCCTTTGATCCAGATTTGACAATACTTTCAAGAGAAATTCTTTGACGATTTTCATCCCTGGTTTTTAAATGTAATCTTGTAAATTCATAGACTTCTTTATAACAATCAATATTGCTGAAGTGGTATCACTTACCCATGTACATCAGAGATTCGAAAGTCAACAGGCCATGCCCAAAATTCAAAATCAAAATTATGCAATTCCTGACGAGTCTCATGACTAACACGAGCTTTTGCTTTGTTTAAAGTATTTATGAATTCCAAATAAACAGGGTTAACGGCTCTAGAATAACTACGAGCAATCAAAGAGGCTATTAGAATAGTTCCTGCTATTGCTTGCAATTTTAAAACAGAATAAAGATATATGTGCCAATGTTCCGATAAAGGGTAAACTTTCTGGTACATAAATGTGGCAACAAATGGAATGGCATATATGCTGATGGACCACATTGTGGCAAACTGAAACAATGTCAAGCTTGTTGTGATCTTACAATAAAATAAAGTGATAAATGTTTTTATAAGAAATTGCATATAACTGCCGTTTGATAGACACAGAGGTAGGGTAATACTCACACAAATGACAATTCGGTCTCCCCATCGTTCCAGATTGTCTGGATTATACGGTTTCTGTATCAAAATAAAAAAATGTTTAACCTCCAACGAAAATCTGACGTTATGGATATAAGGGAGTTGTATACCCACGTCCACAGGACGACCCCACCAGGAAATCTTGTAAATCTTGAAGAGACGCGGGCTAAAAGTGCATTGCCAAAGTGTTCGAATAAATGACATTTTTCATAAGGTTCTGCTGAAATTCTTTTATGATGTCGAATTACTTGATGGTATCGAGAGACAACCAACAGCAACACGCCATCATGTCAGAACTTGATCACGCGTAAAGCTTGTTTCCGACAGTGGTAAATAATTATCCTTTTTTTATGTAGGTAGTAGGTAATCGATTGATCCTGGTCTATTTTGAGTTCAACAAAATAAATGTGACACTATTAAATACAAGGTTGGAATAAGCTGAAAATATACGTTAAGGGCTGAATTATCCGTGAATGAAAACGTAGTGAAACTTAGTGCGCATAGAATTTATTATAGGAAAGTTTATTCCGACTAAACAGCTGTTTTTACAAACGGCAGAAATTTGACAAAGCTGATATTTACTCATGATGATCAATATTTTTAGTGATTAATAATAATTTTAATATCATAAGTAAAATGAACAATTCTACGATGAAATCTTGTCCAAGGAAAAATTCTTCTGAAGGACCCAAAATGAAGAAAAAGATGAGGTATGTTATTTATTTGGAAATCAATTATCATATAATTTAATAAAATTCATGTTAAGCATATGTGATGTATAGTAAAGCACAAATGCAGTTGGCTTTAATTAAGAAGAAACAATGTGATACCAAAGCGTTAATGATCGTTGAACGTCTCCTGGAACCTAATGTAGATTCAGGATGGTTACTTCAAAATGTATGTAAACAGTAAGATTCTGTTTATTTGACTCTCAAATAAATTTTCACATTTTCTGCAAATTTCGACTGTTTAATTTCAGTTGGGGAGCATAAACCGTTGTCATATGGAGGATGCAATTGAGGAAAGAGCCATTGTTAAACAGTGTGGATATGTCCTGTGTGATAATCCTATCACTGTAGTAATTAATCAACGTTACCATATTTCTACTAAAAGCAATAAAATATATGATGTGAGCAAGCGCAAGAATTTCTGTAGCTCTCGTTGTTATGGTGCTGCGAACTACCTTTTGGAGCAGATATTGACGAGTCCTCTTTGGCTCAGAGAAATTGAACAAATTCCAAAGTTCCAGCTCTTACCAATCAATCATGAAATATTTAAAGGTGCTCCTGGAGAAGTAGTTGATTTGGGAATCATAAATCTTGAAATTGAAACTGATAAAGAATCAAACATAGCACCCACAGCAGAGATAAAAACTAAACTTGATAAATCTATGAGTAAGGAGAAGCAAAGTGAATCTTGCAGAAGTTCTGTAGATGCAAATGATATATGTGAAACGAGAAGTTCCATTGAATTGTCAAAAGAGAGTTTTGATGTTTTTACAATAATGTCTAACATCAATGAAAAAGCAGAGGAAATGAGACATGATTCAGTGGATCAAGATAGCACTTCAATATCTTCTCCAAATAAGGATAATTCTTTACCAGAATCGATTAAAGGCGAAATAAAAATAATAAATGCTGTAGAAAATATGAAAACTGAAGGGACTCTTGCTTCTAGTATTGATTTTAATATAATAAGTACAAACGAAAATGATTTGGAAACTGATGAAGGTCAGTGTGAAAGGTCAACCGTATCACAGGAAATAGTAAATTCAGACATTTTGACGTTTGACGAGCCACCTATTTCAGAATCCGTCAAGTTTGAAAAATCTCATAGAAGAAAACATATAAAATGCAATCCTGGTAATGAACTTAGTGGCAAAAAGTCAATGAAAAAAAGAAAGAATGATTTGAGGACAACTGAAGTCAATTTCGAAATGTTGCTAAAACGTATGGAAACTCGTTTTAAAGAATGGATCACTGGAGATACTCTGTGCTTACTCTTAGGAGAAGAGGCTGTGAGGCAACAAACAATGAACAAAATAGAGCAACAAGAGAAATATGCAGTGTTGTGTAAAAAATTAAATCGCATACAACTTGAGGAAAAAAGAGAAGATAAGCAAGTATTGGAAAAAACAGCTTCATTGAAGCCACTACCCCATTTTTCTGAGCTACAGAAGGAAGGAAGGAAAATGCAACTGAAGGTGTGAAAATTGCTAAGAAATATCAATATATGTTTATTAACAAAGATGCCCTGTGTTATTACGTCTTTCATTATACAGGTGCGAGCATTCATTGAGGGTCGCACAGTAATAGAGATCCCTGAAAAAACAACTGAAACAACATCTGATAGAATAACCGAGGAGGAATCAACTCCTGTGCTACCTTTGTTGGATGTTCACGTGCCAAGTGCTCTCCGAAGACGTATTTTATTGGACAAACTCAACAGGATGTAATACTTTGGTTATATACTTCAACTCACAAATATTTGAATAATACAACTTTTTATAATTCATTTTAGATTACCAGATTTGTTACGGGCTTTAGCTGGCAGTGATATTTATTTGACAGAACAGTATGCAAATAGCAGCGAGAGAAGTGCAACAGTAAAGGCACTTGTAAATACATTTTCTCTGTCAGCATCGAATATAGTGTTCAAAACCGTAGAATGGACTCTCGTCGGTTTGATTTTCATTAAACTGTAAGTACTAAATAATTTCAAGCCAGTAGATTATAATGTATATAAACTAATTTATTTTTTAGATTAAGCCTGATAGACTCACGAATAAAATTCTTACTGTCGACTGAGCAGGCATCCATGTATACATCCATGATTTTAATGTCCTATAAGCTGGATTCTTTTTACTTGGACAGACTAGTAGCGAGATTAACAAATATTTCTGAATCCTCCATCACAGTGGACGAAGTAAAAATGTAAAGAAAGTGCTTTAATTGTGTACATTTAATTAATAAAACAAATATGATCGCGCTGAGAAATGTTATGTAAAACATTATTATTTTTTCGTTTCCGCATTAATTTGAAAAATCACAGACACTTAAGAAAGCTGCGGCTCGTACTCATTCTTGTGTAAAATGATCGGAAATTCATTACAAGGAATGTATTGTTTATAATCCATGAAGATTTACAGCGGCCCCGATCCTGGAATGCTCGCGGAAACACCCGTCAGTGGTGAACTAGGACATTCCAACGCCATCGTATCCATTTGTGCAGCCGATGTGGATTGTTCTTCCGATGTTCTGTTGCCCATTTTTTCTCGCAGGGATTCGTAGAGACTATGTACAGCTTCATTGTGCTGAAGCAATTAATCAACACATTAAAAATGATGCTGCTCCATATATTTACAATAAAATCTTAACGAGAAGTTCAACCAAATTTACCTGACTAGTCGGTTGCAGTGCTTTGAGCAAAGAATGTTGCCTGGCAGGAGGTAATTTTGGATGAATGTACCAAAGTAACTTTAATAAATGTCGCGTTACGTTATCCCTGCCCAATCCTGCCAGAAAGAATTCGTCGAAGATGACCGTGCAGAAAGATTCATTAGAAAACTCATCTGCCATGTTCAGAATTAATAGCGAGACCTGAAAACGATAGGATTAATATTAGACTTCGAAACTTTTCTATTTATGTTTTATACTTTAAAGTCTCGTACTAGGGTGTGTAGGAAAGGATCCTCAAAGGCTCGTTGTGCCTGACAATTAGGTAGAGTTGCAAGGACTCTCATGAGTCCTCTGGCATCTCCTCTTCCTCTACCTGCTCCTCCCCCACCGCCAACGTGCAGAGCATAGTACATTGATAAAACAGCAGCAACACCCGAGAGTTGCGCATAGGCCTGACAAGCATCCGGAGGAGGACCAGAGTGTTCTATAATGGCTATTGCACTCTCTCTCTCATCCGGTGGAAGTCTACAATTGAGCTGGCGTATTTGATCGTCTACCTGTTCAATAATTTTATAATCACACCCATTGTGTGATTGCTAGTCATAATTTCGAATAGTTGACATATAAAATTACTCACCATGAGAGACATCAGGGCCGGTAAAAATTTCGTCACAACTTGACTGTCCAGTTTTGGCTCTTTAAAATCCTGAGAGTCTATCATTTGCCAAGCTGATAAACCCAGTGCCAGCATCCGCAGGAGCAGTACAAGCACTGCATTTTCTCTAGGGAGGGCTTCCCCATTTATCAAGTGCAGTGCTATCTTAATTGCACTGCTAGCCAGAAAATTCACTGCATAAGGATCGCACAATGTCATACTTAAATCCCCTAAAACTTGCTCCTGACCTCTCTGAAATGTATCATGAATTATTTCTCAATCTTTTTAAAATATTGAATTAATGACATACCTTAATACTGTCTAGAAAACCTTGCAATTCGCGTGATCTTTTGACGTCTACGTTTTTCTCCCTGATACATGCATCAAGACACCATGTAAATTTGTGACAGGGATCAACAGAAATTATATCTTGTACCTGTGTAAAAATAATTTGATAAAATTTGTCTGCCTGAGTTTGAAATTATAATAGCTTTCATATACCTCTAGATCATGTAATGCCATTAACAACTCTGCTCTTAAAGTACAGTAGTGAATGTTTTTGGTTCGTAGAAAAAGAGTTCTTAGGAACTGTAGTACCATATCATAGAGTTTTACACTGTGACCAATCATATGGGCAAGCTTCTGAACAACTTCTCCTTGTCTTCGTACCTACAGATTGTAAAAGATACATCCAGAAGCTCTTTAATTCATAATTATAACATAGATTGAGACATACCTTTGGTGATGGTGTAAAAAATAGGCTGTTAAGATTACAATGATCAAACAGGACTTGCTCTTTTTCAATAATATAACGACTGAATAAAGGAGATACCTCATCTCCAAAAAGACTCTGATTATCTTTCCAAATCTGTCTTTTGACTTCAGTATCAGCATCATTATACAGTTCTTTTTCTCGTACTAAGACTCGCAAGTATTTATCCTCGATATGTGGTGTATTTCTTAAAATGCACATAACAACTGGCCTCAGAGCAGATACTCGCACAGCAGGAAAACTTTTAGACAATAATTCCTTAAGCCTTCTATCTCCACTCATTCCTTTCTCTCCTCTCTCAGCACCAATTTCATTTATTCTTCGTACTAATTTTTCCCTTAATTCTTCCAGAACTGATGCATGAAAATCCAATCTCCTAACACCATGCAAGTCAAGTAATGGTAACATAGGCCGCAAAGACGGTAGTAAGATACCATTTTCTAACTGCAAGATTATCCCAAAATACGTTAACATTTTATAATTATGGATATTTATAAATAAAAGTATAGTTACTTGAAATTCTTCTATAGCTTTTAAAGGATCTGTACAGCTTGTTAGAGCATCTCTAAGGAAGACCTGACCAGGTATTCCAAGATCTTCCAGACCATCTCCAGTTCCACTATTACTTTTTCCAGTACTCATTTTTCCAATTATATAAATTTGTCCATTAATTCAATAATATTATCTCTTATAACTATTCTAGACCATCTATAATTAAGGAAACAACACATAGCAAACCACACAATCTTACAAACTGCTATACTGTGCTATACCCAGGCGAACGCTATTCTAGTCAATTCTAGTTCTTATGGGCCTTGCACGAGCAGCATACAGCGACCAATGGGAAAGAGGCTTTGGCCCTGAGGGCTTTGAGTTATGACGCCTCAGCTCGATGCTCTTGGCTCATTGGTCAAAAAGGTATTTATCGTACATGTAATTATAACAAGATGGAACCACCTTCGACTGTCACCGATCATGTTCCAGAGGGTGCTGTTGCCAGATGTTTCAAATGCCATTTGACGAATTTCGTCACATCCAGTTACATCGTAAACTTTTTATTAGCTCGTTAATTTTCATTGGGAATATTTTTCATGCACAAGGGACTTAGATAATACGGAAACGCAGTGAACATCTGTTTAATATTTACGAAGGTTTGACAGATCATAGATTTTGAAGCGAGTATTCAAAAAACAAGGAACCACAAGAGAGAACGAAAAATTTATAGGTTATCGTAGAAATATTGCTAAATTTTTGTTGATTCACATTCATAGATTACGTACGTGTAATCGCGTTTAAATGTCTACGCGGTACATGAAAAAGGTGTATGGAGGTGATGTAGGCCTTGAGAATAATAGTGAAAATTTAAGTGATACAGAAATTCCAATAACTGGTGTCAAGCCTAAACAGTTCAATGTCTTTGATTTAGTAAGTTAATAATTACTTGGTATTATTTGCTTCTATTTTATTAATTATGTGTACCATATTGTTGCTTGGTATAGCAGGTTATATTAGAGTTATGTTATCATAAGAGATTTTTTGTATAGCTCAATCAAAATTCAGAGTGTGAAGCTAAGGATGATGACGATGAAGGGGAGTCAGAAAACCCAGTTATTGATACTACAGTCTCTGAAGTCAGTAAACGGAAGAAGAAGAAGAAGAAGAAGCAGCATAAGAAACTTGATAGCTCAAGAGTTCAGCAGAGCTCACGGCGTAGTTCGGAAAACAATGAGGAGGTAGATGAGATTGAAAGAACTGTTAGGGAAGTAAACAAACTCTTAGGAGAGCCAACACCAGGCTGTAGTCAAAGCATTGTGGTGAATGAATTGGCAATGGTACCAAAAGCTAAAGAAAATACTCTTACCATTCAGCATAAACATTTAAATACTTTTAATGAGCTCAAACGAATATTTGGAACCAAGACAATACAGGCTGAGCAAAGGTATTATTGAATGCCTGTATTAGTACACGTACATAGTTTAAAAAGTTTAGTGAATATTTTGTTTAAATCCTTTTTATAGTAAAAGAAGAGATAGAGACAGAGTTGGTCATTTGAAAAAAACATGGTTAATCTCCGCACGACATAATTGGCCTCCTATTGGAAAGTCGGGCATTTCAATGAGCATTGATCAGTCGATTGAGTATAAAGGCAATGTTCAATATTTTGTGTTCGAGCATAATTCAACATATATACATATTCAGAAGAAGTTTCTTCAAGTTGTAGAAAGCATGGATCCACAGAATATTATTGTAAGTGTATACACCAAAACATATTGTACCTCTCCTATGGAGACTGTTTCAAGTATAAGTTTTAAATTTCAGAAAATAGTAAATGCACATCCCTACCACGTAGATGGGTTATTGCAATTGTCGGAACTCTGTAAGATGAGCGAAGACTTGGCAATGGCGGCCGAACTTGTTGAGCGAGCTTTGTATTCTTTGGAATGTGCGTTTCATCCGCTATTTAACATAACAACTGCAACTTGCAGACTCGATTATAAAAAGCAACAGAATCGTGCGTTTTTCATAACATTGTTTAAGCACATTCTTTTCGTTGGTGGACGAGCATGTTACAGGTATCAAATATTGAATATCCAAATTTAAAGTATGCTATAAACTAAATATATTCATGCATATTATAGGACTAGTTTAGAACTTTGTAAGCTCTTGTTATCCCTGGACCCCGAGGGTGATCCATTGGCTATCATCCTGGCTCTAGATCTCTATGCTCTGAGAGGAAGGGAATACACGTGGTTTGTAGAATTCTGTGAAACGTGGGAAAGCACCAGAAATCTTACACAGCTACCAAACATGGCATATGGATTGGCTTTGTGCCATTTTCACTTAGGAAACATAGAAGCTGCAGAAGAACTTCTGCAAAATGCCTTAATTATGTTCCCTGGAGTTCTGATTCCATTGCTTGACAAATGTAGTGTCCAAACCGATTCAAAGGTACATTTTTTTTTACTGAGTTACTAGATTTTCTACTATGAATATTGGTTAACGTTCCATTAAAATGACATATTTCAGGTACTAGGCCATGACTTCTTTAACAGCAAAGCTGCGATAACAACACCACCAGCTTTGGAGAAGCTTCAAACTCTCTATGTGTATCGCAGCTACCACTTGTGGAAGGAAACTGATATTTTGCCATGGTTAGAGGCTCAGGTTCATGTTGTCTTGAATCGTGTCGATTCTGGAGATGATTATGTTAAATACTGTACGGCTAAACGTAGCAAGCGTTATCAAGGAAAATTACCGAGGAATATCGCAAGACATATTATATTATCCGATATAAAGGAAGTCACTGTTAATGTCCAAGAGGTAAGTTACTCTACGTATTTCCAAATATTTCTCTTTAAAAACAAGATCCTAAATAATCATGATTTTTTAATAAATATTATGTAGATGCAGAACGAGGGTTCCATATTATCTCATGATCCATTACCACCAACTGATTCGATTGATCTTTATTCACGACCTACACCTCCGCCAAGAACGAATCATAATAATTCGAATTTGTTTTCCTTATTCTTTTCCTCGCTTTTTATGGACCTCGACGGTGACGTCGCGATTGCTGCTGCCAATGGATTTAACTTATTGTGAGTTGAAAAGTCATGAATGTTAAATGAACATAGCTGTTAACATTTTGTGATTTTTTACAGCGATGAAAATGGACGCAATGATGATCAGGCTTAAGGTTTTTGTAAAATTCCGAAGAATCCTTTAATACTGATATCCAATTAATTGTAAAAGCAATCGCAAAGAAGGAAGCTCATCGAAAGTTAGGAAATGTAACATTTAATGAGTATGAGGCAAAAGTAAAATTATATGTTACACTATTGTAGTGCCACTTTAAGAAAAACTCGACATAGAACGATCATTATTTTCCTTGTTGGCACAACCGCAAACTTTGTTATTAATATTATACTTGACGAAGTAAAATTGTAACTATCATCACGAATGGAACCTATTGTAATAAAAGGAAACATAATACCGTTTGTACATAAGTTGAAAATCCGAAGGCACGTGGTTATTTTTTTTGTAAAATATTCGGTGTGACGATATAGCTAAAAATAGTATCGTTTCCATTGAGCTTCGGTGTATAAAACCTTTAATGTACATAAGTCATTGGTTAATACGTGTCTATATGGATGTAAGAAAGTAAGAAAAAGAAATACGTACGAGCAGAATGAAAAAAAGAGTATGATCATCGTGAATTCTAATTATGAAAAAACCAATGATGGCCAATAATAAATGTATTAACGTGAATCGGAAGAAATTTAATAAAAGCATATGAAGTATATCTCGTGATACCCTTCTTTGATATTCTATTTTCTTCATCCATTTTTTTTCTTCATCATGTGTATACAACACTAGCTACTAATGAGATTAATTAGCAGTTCCCTTAGAATTTATATCTATTACGTATCTATGTACACTGGATTGTAGGTAACAAAAGTGAATACGCGATGCCCGATCGCTCTTTTCAACAAATACAGTTGGGAGGAACTGTAGGTTATTGGTTTTTGAAGACAGGACTATTTATAAAAAGGAATTCTTATTTTCGTTTTCCTCATTAACATAACTTTAGCAATGTACGCACCTTCTATACAATATCGCCGGATTAAAAGGTCTACAGATTACTTGGCGCTATTATTTATACTCAGTAGGTCGGTATATAGTCAGTATCTAAAACTTTGTTAAATGCGTTATCTGCGTAACCTTTTTTATCCCATTCCTTTCTATTGTTAATCATCAACTGGCATAAAATTTTATTTTTTATTTTATAGTTCTTTTGCTCTTGTCCTCGCCAAATTACTTTTATACTTCAAGACATATTGCAGTCTATAGTCGGTCCACGAGTACAATGTGATTGTTTGACAGTTCGCAAACAACGCAACTCTTAGCAAACCACAAGTAGCTGAATCTATTCCAGTGCTAAACCATGCACGCGCATAGTTACTGACAACAAATTTCTTTAAAACCATGAATGATTTGCTAGAGCTTCATTGATTTCGATATTTAAAAAAAAAAACACATTGTACTGGTGGACAACTATAGTCATATTGATTTTCTTGAACATTTAATTTGCACTTAACACTCGCTCAGGCGATAGCCTTACTTGCGACTTGATAAAAATTTTAATAAGTAAATAAATTATGCTAAAATTTCGATGAAAATTTTGAGGTGGATGACCGATAAGTTCGAAAAGAAAGTTGAGATAGAAAAGAAAATAAAAAAGAATCCAATTAAATACCGGCGTGTACGTTTTGAATTTCGAAGTACGTTAAACTCTTCCCCTTCTTTGATTTTCATAATAATTCAATGTACATGCCCATTCGATTTTATAATATACCCCGGAATATAGGATTGTAACGGCAAATTCCAGGGCCGTATTCCTGATAAGTAGCCTTGGTGTGACAAACTTCATAAAAGGCTGGTTCATCTGCTAATAAAGCACCACCGACCCACACCGCGGAACGTTGCTTGTAGTGTGATACTACCTGAACATCTATAGGTTTTGGCTGAAGTAAAAAAAGGTATGCATTGTGTATCATTAAATAATGGTATCGATATTCCTTTTTCAATTTGAGAACATACCGTAATGTGACCACCGCTTAATTTTTCACTAAGTTTTAATCTGGCATCGACGGTTTTCTTAATATCACGTTGCAATCGTTTGCCAAAATCTTTGAACATCGTGGAACCACCGGACAAAACAATATTACTGTATAACGGCCTCCTTACGTCTATAGGGCAGTTTTGAATAACGTCGTCCACGATCTGGCTGAGAGGCGTCGTGAAGTCTGGATTGGAAAACTGGAAGATTTCATCAAGTTAGTAGATTAATTTGCAGTAGCAAAGTTAAGATAAAGAAAGATGGCTTACTTCAGGGTGGAAGAATATTTCTGGTCCAAGGAATCTTTCATATCCAACGTCTACTGTAAAAGGCTGTTTAGTAATACTGTTAATGCCCTCGTACTTTTTGATGTATTTACTAGGATCACTGTCGTACTTTGCAAATTCCTTGGCGATGTTAGGACAAATATAACAGTATTTTTCTTTGATAGCCTTTGCTGTTTCTAAAGACTGTTCCGGTGGAATTCCAATTTCACGTTCTCTCAAAAGACTTTGAATAAAGTATGTTATATCTCGTCCAGCGATTGGAATGTGCTTTATGCAACTGCCTATGACATAACCATCAGCCTAGATACAAAAAGCAATAAAATGATGTCTATAAATCTATAAGAATTTAGTTAGATTATTTTTTTTGAATTTTCAATTACCATTGGAATAACGTGTGTTACGCCATCACCACTATCTATAACAATGCCGGTTAACGGTCGATCATCGACGTGTTTTGTTATCCAAGAAGCAGCCATTGCAAGAACTGCTTGTACAGCAATGTATAATCCTGGCACGTTAAAAGACTCAAACATAATTTCAGCAATGTATTCCCGATTCTCTGGTGTGTTTAATGGAGGCTCAGTTAACAAGAAATAATGATCTTCTGGATTAACTCTAAGGTACTTAAAGATGCATTGCTGAAGGAATCGTTCCATCAAGTCCCAATCCTCTACCAAACCGTGTCTTACTGGATACTATAGACACAAATTGAATCATTTAAGAAAAAGTACAAATGTTCATCCTCCATTGTACCAATATACCATAGTCAGTATATTTACTTTTACAGCATATCCTGTAGCTTCGAACGCTTCATAACCAATATAAAAATCTAAATCTTCTACACCCTTGGTAATCCTTCTGGCAGAATTGTCTCCAATTTTGGCAGTCTCCTTAATAGCAATTGCTGAGGGTATCGTAAGCTGGGGATCCATGTTTCCTGCGAAACCCAGCTTGGTATACCTGGATAGGATCAAAACATTTTAAAATCCATGAGCAAAAATGTGGTAATGATTTTTCTCATTGCACAAAAAAATGGTGTTTTCTAAGCTAACAAATTTCCATATAGTCCACATATTTGGGTCTGACTCCCTGGACACATTTGATTGAGCAGGGGACGTACAGAGTAACGAGAAATTTCATCTTAGGGCGTATACCGTAAGCAAACTGTCAAGTCTGCTGTGGTTAGTCACTTCCTTAGCCTAATCGCTCCCGTTGAATAAAGAATATTCGTAGATCCTCTCAAGCCTTACCCAGTGCCCACATCGATAACACACGCGGGAAGATGCCCAAGCGGCATTTTGCGTCGACTATTAGTTTGTTCACTTGCTCGAGATGACATTTTCTTTGTGGAAAAATAAGTACTCGAAATACTTCTCCCGCAAATACCACACCTCACACACGACCGCAATCATAGCACGATCACGGCGCCACCAGCGCCACCACCTCCGATCCAACGGCTTATTTCGATAGGTCTTCGTCAAGTCCATACTTCGTGCCAGATAATAGGGAGCTAACTTCAGACTGTATGCTAATGTTGCCTCACTGGTTGTCACCAATTTTAAAACATAGGCTTAGTTTCCACCGTGCAGAGTTTACACAAAGTTTAGAAATCTCATTGGTCAATTCCATTCAACTCCTATAAGTGATTGGTTAACTCTGTTTAAACTCTGCACGGTGGAAACTAAGCCATAGTTAATAGTGCCGAGTTTCGCCATTCGTAGCGCATGTGTTTCTTAATTCGTGATCCGTGGTTAGCAGCAAGTACTGAGGGGTGTGGAAGATAGAAATCAGCTACGAATCTCTATACATTTCGGGCGGTTAAAGATACCGCTTTTTTTCTGAGAAGTTCAAAGAAAGATAAAACGGTCCATAAAATACGCTCGTAAATTTCACTAATTTTAAGAAATGTATCTAAAGTCCGTGATGTTTCATAAAGAATTTTAAAATAAGAATAAACAGAAACCGATGATGCGTAGTAGTCATTAGCCAGGACAGATATAAAGGAAGAAAAGGGGAAAAAGAAAAGCAAAAATACATTAGTGGGTTATTTTTTAGTGCTATGGAGCAATACGATAGGTTCGTAAAAAATGGTATGTTCCAGTGTCCCGCTGTTATGTGCCTGTGCATGGTACAACCGAGTAGAATACCAGCCAGTACGATGCGAGATGATATTGTAGAAGGACGTTATGACTCCCGTGAGGGCAAAGTTTCAGATAGAAATCCTTCTTGTACTGTAATGGGAAGTTAATGTTTCCCAGTCAAATTTACATTTTAAATCAATTAGTCTTTTTTAACGCAAGCTTTCTGTTCCTTCTACGAACGAATCCTTTGCGGCTTATTTAATATTTCATTTAAGGGAAAAGACGAGAGACATTATATAGAATGGAGTGGAATAAAGGAAGTTTATTGCTTTTGTAATCTTATATGTATTTCTTATGATTCTATGCTCGCATGTCGATGGCACGTTTACCGGCTAAAGATACCTTGACACGTAACGATATAGATAGCGAAGCGCATAAATAATTTTATCCGGCTTTGAGTATAAAAATATAGGGTACGAGATACTTTACTGGCTACGAGATTACGAAATAAAAATTCATCTTTCAATAAAATTTATCACTTCTTACATTTTTGACTTGAATGAGAATACATGAACGATTTAAGTGACTTCATAGATATTATCACTCTACTTTGATTCAGGCTCTCAACGAAGGATCTGAAGTCTTCCTGAAAATTATTTCCAGTCAATTTCTTTTTTTCTTTCGTTTTCACAAGGTAAGGATACAAGGAAATGTACCTTTAATAACCTCCTAATTTCTTCTGATCTTTCTTAATTTGTATGTACTGTTTTTTTCTTTTTGCAACGATCAAGGCCCGTATTCTCAAATCTGTCCTAATAATACCGCGTGCGATTCTCGATTTGAAAAGCATTGCCCGGAGTTGTATGTGATATTCATGAGAACGGATCGAGAATTCAGGTCCTGATATTCGTATCGAGCATATCAATTATTCTTTTATCTATCACTGATCTATTTCAGTCGGTACTGACGAGTATCAAAAGTTCAAAGTTCCCCCCTGTTTTTTGATGCGGTGACAGCGTCGTGCACTACTTTTGAGTCTTCTGTGTCGCTTATGTATCCTTGTTCTCCAGTATAGTGCGTCGGGTAGATCAAGAGCGGTGCCGCAGAGAGCGCTACCAGGTCCCGTTGCCGAAAATGTTTCTTCCAGGCGACTCTACACAGAAAAGCAAAAATAACTTCACGGAAGATACAATCTGCATTCTTTCAAATGATCTCTTTTAAACCGTACCTGGGATGTTTGTCAAAAAGGATTGGTAAATATTCATCGACCGGTACCATCGATTCCAAAGGTTTGGCTTTTAATAGTTTTTCAGAACCACTCTTTGACAACAAATAACCTAAAGTCCAATAACTGTATCCAGCATAGACTAAATATTGCGAACCTTCAACCAGGGGTTCCTCTTCTTCCTGCATCCGTTTTCTTCCCAAGTACCTTGAAGGATGATATTATAAGATAAAGATATAAAGATTTTTGATCACCTAACAATGTAGTACAGAACTTCGTGTACATGAATATAATAAGCGGATCAGGTAGGATGAGTTTTGAACAAATTTTCCTTGAGATAATACGAAAGTGGGTGATTATGGTTCAGAGAGTGAAGAAGAATGAATCAATGAGGATACTGAATGGAAATCTTGACAATTCTACTTTCTTAAGGAGAATCAATTTAATTAGTACCATTTCCCGATCTCCTTATGTTTCTAGCAATTTAATCAATCTAATGTTAGATTTATAATAGATCAATATAAAGCAATAACGCAGTTTTATATAAACGATATGGCAGTAGCATCCTTAATTAGATCATTATCCTTTGATCAAATGTTTGCCTTGGAAACTTGAAATTTGCTGGTGGACCTTGGGCGTGGTATAATTAATGATGCTCTAATGAATTCCTAACTAGTACGAGGACGAAGGACAGGAGCTGGAAAGAAGAAAAAGGTTTCATAATCGGTTTGAAGAATTTTAAAAAGTTTTTGTCCCACTGCTGTCATGTACGCATAATGGAGTTCCGGGTATACCATCTGATACCTCTGTTTTGAAGAGGGTTAACTTCACCTCCAAAAATCTTTAAGGTTTAGTGTATCATTGAGATAAATAAATCATTATTTTTTTAAATAATTACAGCAAAATTGTAGTCATTATCATGCAAAGTCTGTTTTTTTTTTAATTCGCTGATAGATCATACACGAATATTTCATTGATATTTTTAGTACACCCTGTACATTGACTAAATTAAAAAAACAACAGGATATAAATTTACTTACACCAAATCCCAAGAGATATTCAATCGATCCAATTCGTTTAAGATGAAATTGACTTTCTGTCGAAAATATGGTTCAAATCGTACGTCGTCTTCGAGAATCATTATTTTCTCATATCCATTTTCGATCATCTGCAAATCATTGATCTACTTTAATCATATCAGTAGTATAACAAGGGGGGTTCTGGAATCAAGGTTCCTAGAACCAGCCTTCGATTCGTGGAATCGACGATCATCGTGACGTCACTCTTTGAAAAGGGGGGGGGGGAGGGGAGGGGGAGAGATTACCTTCGAAGGCTCTTGAAGTGTCTACAAATGTCGGTGCAGTATTTATACGGATTTCGCCCAACACTGTTCATCCCAAGGTACATCGCCATCTAGTGTCGAACTTCCAATCCTTGATTATTAGGACCAGTTACTGGCACATGTCCCCCATTGGGGATACTGCCATAAGGAAAGGAAGGAAGGAAGGAAGGAAGGAAATGTCGGTGCAGGAATCCGCGTCCAGAGCTTCCCTTGTTACACTACATATGTATATACAGAAGTCTAGCAGCTGTTACACGTGAAAAAAAACTGTACCTTATTCCAGACGATATAGTGACTCAGGAAGCAGCCAATCTCACCCATGGTCATGGGTCTATAGGTCAAAAATATTAAGACATTATTATTAACAAAAAACAAATACGTGTCCACGTGTATACACATATAAATACGAAGGTTCCAAGCTTGGAAAAATTTTCGATCGATTATCAGAATTTTGTGTCGACATCCACCAGCAGGCCTTCTGGATTCTGGCTAATATTAAGCCGTTAAGTCGTACCAGTGACTACGTGTCGGTGGTCGTAAACGTTTCTTGTAAATTATTTGTCGAGATTAATATTTGACGACATATGACGTCAAGAATGTATCAACGAGTTTTGAGTTTGCGTCTTCGAAGCAATAACTGGTGACGACTTCTATATTTAAAAACGCAGCTCTACCTTAACAATTTATTGGATAAGATATACCTATATACATGTTAATATTTCATTTGCGTAATAGCTGAGAATTTATCATTGAGAAACGGCCTGTATACGTTTACAGTATATACGTATTATTTTTAATATTATTTTTCTTTTTATCTTATTATAGGTGTCTCGGTTACCTTTTGTGATAAGGGTCGGCGTACTCAGGCATCATTTTCACACCCCATTCGAGCAATGACGTCTCGTTGATTGTTCTGAAAACATAAAAAAATTGTTTAATCACATCAACATCTTCCCTTATCAGGAATCTTCAGCGTGACTTTCCAATTCTAATTTCATTCCTGTCAAAGATATTTTTTTGAACCCTAAAGTGCCAGAATGTCAAATCCAGGTAAACTTCATTAAGGCTTCTGGCCTGCTGAAGCAAATTTACTGCTTCTAGCGGTATGGCAGATATTGACAGCTGTCAAACGAACAGAAATGTATGGGTGGAGGCAACTTCAGTTACATTAGCGAGGAATAATAAGAGAGAGTGAAGGTTAATAATTTAATTTATTGATAACGAAAATTCAATTAAATACGGATGAGAAAGGAGGCTGACAGTCTGATTTATAGAAATATGCGAAAATGTGACTACAAGTAAGTTATTTACGAAGTTCCTTGAACCTTTCAAGAATTTAATTGTCTTGTCTCAACTAAACCGCATCTTAAATTTGATCGCGAGACTTCGTTGGGGATGCTGCGCATTCAAGGGTTATCATGATCATGAATCACGTAGTTAATCCTAGAGCTTTTACGTACTACCTCTGAAAGCCATTTCCATTTATTTTTGTCAACCCCTCAAAGATTTTTTTTCAGTTTAAAAGAAGCAATGCGTGCTCCCTTGGATACGTGATAAGTTTTTTGTCCTTATGATAACAATATATTTGCGACCGAACGTTGGTCACAGATATTTATTTCAAACCATTTAGACGTTACGGATTTCATACTTGTGTATGAATAACTTTATGCATGTATATGTGTATATATGTATATGTATATTGATATTAATTTGAGCAATTTAGATATACGATAGATTCATTATCGTTAAGACGAAATAGGTATCTTGACAATACACAGACCAAATTTCCCCCTGAAACAATAATTCTTTGTTTTGCTGCGTTTCGAACTTTTTTATCGGTTAGAAATTCACTCGCAGGATTATTTATATCGAAGTGAAAATTATTGAATTATTTATAGCAGAGTGAAGATTATTTATAACGACGATTTCAAAAGTTCTTGTCTACGTTCACTAGAATAATTTCTGGTTTGGCAGGAAACCTGAAAATATGTACAGTACAGATGGGAATGTGTATAGTTGTAATAATAAGAAATTTTAATAGAAGCGACACCAGACTAATATAAGTTCCGACGTGATTTTATTCAGTTTTAGATTGGCTTATCTGTATAGATATACAGTGTATTGATTATGTTTGCAAGGAGGAGATAAATAGCGTATAGCAGGGCAGACAATTTTAGGGTGTCTGGAAAAGAAGAGGATGTGTGTGAGACGAGAAAAAGAGAATGTGGAGACACGTCTGAACGCTACAACTTGATGGCAAAACAATGAAGAATCTTGATGTCTTTTCTTTTAAGATTATCCGAGTGGACCAAAGGAGTCAGAGAATCAAGAAAATGCTAGAGAATGCACTGCGATCGTTCCTAGACGAAATCATAAGAAAACCATCGGAGAGCCTTAAATTTGATCCAATCTCACTCTCAGCTTTGTCACATTATTCACTTTTCGCCAAGCGAAGGAATGCCCAGAACTTTTATCGGTTTTGACGCCGTCAAATTCTGTTGACTTGAGGAATTTAGAGATTAATGTTACATCATGAGCGGTAAGCCATTATAAATGCCAACTATCAGAATCAACGAAGTGTTATCAAAATATTTTAATGTATTCATAAATATTAATGAAATCTCACCAGTGGGCCAAATGGGACACGCGATGGATAAGAATGATGTAAAAGTATACGGGAGAGTGAAAAAGAGAGAGAAAGTAGTTGAATTGATTTGAAGCAAGTCCCGTTGACCGTAAATTGAACTAAAGTATATAATAATACATTAAACGTACTGATATACTAGGTATACTCTATAGATAGTAACAAATTTGTACATTAAGAACGGAAAAGCTACAGTCGGTCCACGAGTACAATGTGTTTTTTATTCGACAGTTTGCAAACAATGCAAATCCTAATCAAATCAAACGTCGCTTCCCATAATGAAGTAAAAAAAAAGAAAAAAAAATACTTCATTGCAATGCCATGCATATGCATGACCTTGTAACGAAAATCGTATGCAGAGCCATATGTGACTTGCTAGAGACTTAAATCTTACAGGGTTACAGATACAATCGCTTGTAGTTAAAAGTCACTAAGAAAAAATTTAAAAGCGCGCCATTAGCACTAAAAGCGAGTTCTGAATACGGGCTAATATAAACAGTGACCAATTCACAATATAATACAAACCCCGATAGAGAGCTAGTCAAAATAAAGAGCTGTCCTATACTTACGGCAGGGCAGTCAAAACAAACATCGTACAGACTAAAATACGTTCGAATTTTTCTCAGTGCTGGGCGAAAAGGTCAATACGAAGGACATATCGTGAAGAAAGTCAGTACAACTTTTTCTATGATATACCTATCGAAAGAGTAATATCCTAAGGATCCTACGTGTGAATTACTCAATATCATGAACCCTAATAACACCCACGACTGAATGACAAGGAATGACAACTATGCCGCGTACAGTACCTACGCACTTCATATAGCATACATTCGAGAAAGTTCGGGCGTCCAGCTCTGTTTACCCTGAGCCACCACAGCTATCGAGAGTGAGGCTTGACGTGTTCGTTACGCTCATCGTCAAGCACAAACTGTGTACAGGAATTTCGTGCTACTTCAATTCTATGAACTGAACCACCCACATAATGGTCATATACAACTATCAGGCAGCAGTAGGCTATCGTTCGAAAGATTAGCTTCGAAACAAGGAGCTCGCGAAGATCTTCCGTGAGTGAAGTCTAATTAATTTTTGGCACACAATGTACGGTTTATCGGTTGAGAGACGTGTTGTTCGTGACCATCGCAAATAAGGGTCCTATCCATAAACAGCTCTGAATTTCGCCTAGTGGAAATGAATAGGATGGCTCCCGAGTTTGCACGGAGACAAGGTAAATGTTCAATCGCGTTGATGGAATCCAGAGAGATCGGTAGGGGGTGGAGAGGAGGAGTGGGAGGGAGAGGGGGGGGGGGAGATAGACTAAACTTTAACAAATCATAAAAAAAATTTTACGCTGCAGACGCGAACCTTGAAAGGTTAAGGTATTTTGCTTCTGTGCCGACTTTTCCTTGCGAATCTCGCTATATTTTTTTCTCCCCGTGAATACTTAGCCAACACAACGTACGGTACATCCAGGCGAGATATCGAAAGTTCCTTTCGTTTCCATCTTCTCTACTTTTCCGTTCTTCCTCCCTAGTCTTTCTTTTTTTTCCATCAGAAAGTCACTTTATGACATTCGCGCGGCAGGTAGTTGCGTTTTTCTCAGTTCACTATGTAAAATATAATTCTCGCTGAAAATCGTATCTTTCCCACCGAGTAATCAAATAAAGCGATCATAAAGGACGCAGAAAGTGCAAAGGTGCAAAGGAAAAATGTCTGAGACGGGATGGTGAATAACCCGGGAAAATTTATATGCGGTCTCAGACGCCTTTACCTTAATGAATCCGAAAACTGAAAAAACAAGGTAAATTCTGTAATAACCTATATATTATCCGATATTTATAACCTATATATATAACCGATATTTTCTAGAGGCAAATGAAGAAATGGGCTCGGCATCGGGCCGAAATTTGCAATTTCGCAGTGGACTTGCTGCCATGTTGGCAATATACAACAGGAAAGTAACCAACTCCACACTTGGGGCAAGTGATCCTAATAAATAAAAGATTTGAGATGGGTCATACGAAAATCCGTAGGATGCTACCCTACTCCTCCCAAATTTCGATTGACTCGATTTACTGTTAATCAGGAATACTGGTGCCTACCCTCAAAGCTTTATGTGCATCATCATCATCATTATTATCATAATTCTTCTTCATGTCAATCCTCTTACGGGATAGGCGGATCACAATCTCAAAAAGAATATTATCGCAAGTCACGTGGTTAAACAGTTAGACAGATCATTCTTGTGGGCCTTGAGGATTGCTCTATAATCGATATCAAATACTCGTATCCATAATTGATATCTTTATAATTTCATACATCCTTTTTAATTTTCCCGAAACAATATTCTTTAATTGTTATTTGTTCTGATAACGAGTCACGTAGAAATCTCTGTTTGGTTTGATTTGCTGAATTTATCCTTGGCTCATGGTCTCTTCTATCCTGCTTATATATAAGCACGTGTCTGTAACTATTTAAATATATATTTAACCCTCTGGCGGGCAAGCCGGTTAGTAACCACCCAGCGAAATGTTCGAAGGGACGCGATTCTTGAACGATCAAAGGAATCAGGTGGTCACGTGTCTGAAAATAAGGGGTATAAATTTTGAGTACGTGTAACCATCATTGTGTTGTTCAGAAGATGTTCCTTTCAAACGTCACTTGGATTTTCACGAATTTTACACTTGGTACCAAGACCATTACCACGATTGAAAAGGAGAATCATGCAGCTTTCCACTTGAATATTTTCATTTTTAAAAATATCATTTTTATGCCAAATGGCACTAGAAGCTTCGAAAGAAAGACTGATGACGCACTTTCACTGTGCGAAACAAATATACTTTTTGCGAAGATCAGCAAAACATAATTTTTTAATAAAACAAATATCCGATGAAAAACAATAAAACAATACTTTTTCAGATTTTTCGCATCCACGTATCCATTTTACTTGATAACTTTGCCCACAATCATTCCAACGATTCGTGACTGATTCAGTTTGATTCTTCGCTTTCTGATGATTCGAATTCGGCTATTAAAATTTTTAAGAATATCAATTCCAAAAAGTTGTATCCGTAAAAGAAGCTTGTAGCTAGTATATTACTTGGTTTCCCGACAGAAGGACGCCAGAAAGTGATGTCCGCCAGAGGGTTAAGTGTGTATGAGTGTTTTTGCACGTAATCAAATATGTCGATGTAATTGTGTATGAGCCCGAAACTGTCGGCCAGTTATTGCCCTCCTGGATCAAATAATCTGCAATGTACACGACGTGGCTTCCATCAGGTCGGCTGAGACTGCTTTCCGGCTCAACCTTTTTCGCGTGTAAACAAGATCTTCCGTACTCGGTCTGTTTGCCTTCTTTTTTTTTTCTTTTTTTCTTATTCACATTGCCATCATGTATACCCGAATACGTGTGCCAATGTGAATATATCCTCCTCGCACATACTCTAATGAGCCAGATAAAAGAACCTGAAATTGTCATTACTTTTCTATCGATTTCATGAATATTTAGATACGTGGAAATATAGGGCATACCCACGTGTTGATGTGTATAGGAATGTATCAGTCATATCTGAAAGATGTCATACTATCATGTTGATTATAGTCCTTCAATGAAGTATGGTTTATTTAGGTTTATGGGTGGACATGTAAGCACAGTGTGTAATAGTGTACACGTAGATTTTTTTCCGAATCTGTAGATAACGAGAGTGCAGGAGGTTACGAAATTCGCTATTTGTCAATTGCACTATATCTCGAATTTGCGTCGGACGATATAATTGTCAATTGAATTGTCAAAAAGGTATGTCGTGGGATTAGCTAATTAGCGTTTTTCTCGAAGCTGCTAAGAAATTTATTGCGTCGGTGAACACAAACGATCCTTCCTATCAGTTCATTTGCCTATCACCTATCACTCGATAATAGGACGAGAGTGTAGAGTAGTTGCCCGGTACTGTACGGTATATGAAAGTGTGACTGCAATGGGACGCATATCCAGGATTGCTTCTTTATATGGCGTTGTTCACACGCAGCGTTACACACATGGTTTCTGGTCCCGTCTATTCTTTCGCGTTAACGGGCTGAATAAAAGTCTGGCAAAGTAGACGGTCCCTAGTCAGATTTCCACATAATTTTGTATGCGGGTTCCTTTTGGTATTTTTACACTGTACAAACAAAGTCTAACTCTTTAATGCTGGGCTGTTAGCTGATGCTATTTTTGTAACGTCTTCTTGTATAGATTGGTAGTTAGGTTGAAGCCGACATTAGTTCATTCTATTATAGTGCTTTAGCACCGAGTCCTGTGCGGTTGAGCTTACCTGTATACACATTATGTAATGATATTTCGAAATCGTTTTTTAGAATCACGGAGTTGTAGAATTTATCGTATTTGGCAGTTTTATGCGCTCTGGGAGTCTCAATGGATTTAGCTGTTTTTGGAAATAATCATCTTCTCCTGGTCAATCACTTTCCATATACGCTCGGTCGATTCTGCCTAAGGTTTCTTTGAAAGGGTTTGATTGGCCGAAGGTTATTGACACACGTGGCCTATCAATTCTTGTTTCTTTTTGTTTTTTTTTTTCTTTATCCAGGCAAACTTTCTTCTTAGGATCTGCCAGTTTCATTGCGCTATCGATTCTATTTTCGTCTCGATTTCATTTTCTTCGACGACACCTTCGACTTTCTTGATTCGAGAATTTGATAATTCGAGCGGGAAGGCGGGAGCGGATCGAGGAAGCTGAAAGTGCCGTCGGAGAAATTTAAATCTGGTGACAATTACTCTATAGAATTTCCTTTCGATTTTTCTCTCTTTCATATTTCCTAATTATATTCTTGTGGTTTGGCCATACGAAATTTCAAATTTCCATGTTAACTTCATTTGACGAATGTAATGGAAAGGGTGGGAACGGTGTATCAAAAAATCATCCAATTCTTATGTGTCTCGCACGGTCTGCCTTGACCAGAGAAATTACGCAGACGGTAAGAATCCTTAATGGATGAATCTGGAAGATTTTAGGAAGAAACTCGCAAGACCAATAATCATAAATTCTCCTTCGCGTCACAATTCTTGCTCTTTTCGTCCGTGTAATTCGACTATTTACGTTCGCGATTTGAACAGCGGGCCAAAAATTAAAAGTTGTAAATATGAAAGGTCAACCACTGAACTTGCGATGCTTAAATTTTTTATTTTATCCAGGAAAATATGTAAAATTCATTAAACGCGAAAATCTTTAAAATAATATTTTCCTGGATAAAATAAAAAATTAAATATGAAAATTATATGCAGGCTCGAACCCACCCCTCGCTTTGGAGGTTGAGCGGTAAATTAAAATTTTTCTTTGACATAAAAAAGCAAAATTTTACTAGAAATCCTCCAATTACATCTGATAATAACATTTCCAGAACATAAATGTCCGACATAAATTGCCATATACATTTAATCGAGTTAAAGGAAGCTCATGAAGATTTTCAAGGTAAACTTTATTACGCTCATTCTTCATGAATTACTTTAATTACTTTGAAACGTTTTGCCGTTTCTCGGAAATAAAAAAAGCTTCTTATCTTTCTTTCTCCTGGTCGTCAGGCAATTAGGCCCTCGATTAAACTGGAATACGAGAAAATGTAAAGGGCGGGAGAGGAGGAGGGGTGGTGATGCGTCACGAACATCATTGGATAACTGGCTCGGTATAATGAAGCCAATAGATTCTTTCGAAAAACGTTTCCGATTAAAAACAGTTTCGAAGAAATTAATGGCCTTGATAAGAATCCTTAATCCATGATTGTGATTAAGGATCAGATGAATGGACCGTAAAAAGGGTGAATGGTACGACGCGAAAAAGGATGATGTAGAATTCAAGAAAGTAAAAAGTCGCAACTATGGGAAGGGTGGCTATCGTTTTCCCAAATTTTCGTTTTTTTCCTCGAAAATTCACATTCTCGAATATGTCGAAATTTGCGAACGCACGGGAAGTTAATCATGGGGGAATGTGAATTTTTGGTAAAAAGAAAATTCAAAATGTAATTATTCGGGATGACGATGGGTAAAATCTGCTGAAGGGGTAAAAGAAAAGATCTTATGGTTTTTTTTATGATTTAATAATTTATCGATCTTCTTCACGTACGTGCACTTGGAAAGGAAAGTATCGAGATAAGAAAATTTCTATTTGATAATAAGTGCCACGACTTTGATTTCTACGAAAAACAAAATATTCGAGTAATAATATGAAAATAAATAAAGTTCTGGCAGAAAATTGCAACGTGATTAATTTTTTTCTTAGGGATTAAAGAAAGAGTAATTATTTGTAAGTGAATTAGTGAGAAACCTGGGTGTATAGAAAAAAAAAACAGAGAAACAGAGAAGCGTCTGCGCAGGATATTTCGCCGGATCAAGCGAGTAAGGCGTCGCGACGCTTCGCGTCAGTCCAACAGCACCGCTTCGTACAAAAGCATTAAAGCATATTCGCTAGAGGAGAAAGTTGAAAGGAAAGGATAGATTCTGTTGAGGAAACAATTTTGAAAAAGAAAGATAAAGTAAATATTTGCTAAATGTTATCTCCCACTCAGGATCTTATGCGATTTTATTAATCGGCACCGCGCTTTTATCTTTATCCAACGATTTGAGTTTTTGTTAATTTTCAAATTCACCGACATTCCCCTTAAGACGTACAATCACGCTTTACCACGATCGTTGGATCAAATGGAAATTAATTATTCGTAATTACTTTCAATTGATCTTAAGATTGGAATTATTAAAATTGCACTTTAAATAAAATTCAATGTTTAAGTCGATTGAAAAGTTAATTCTGAGATTTATGAGAGTTGAATTAATTAATTTTATCAAAAAATGTAAAAATTCCTTCTCTCAACGTCTTGAAATTTTTCTCATGACCCAATAAACATAACGATAATGTAATCGCGGAGCGAAATTATCGAGGTGCGGCGGTGGTGTCAAATCGAAACATGAATTTCATGTCATCAGCCGGAAGTGGAAGCTGGACGTATCGCGAGAAGATATTTGGCAAGTAACCAGGTAAGCCAATAACTAAAGAAAGTAGCGATTCGCAAACCGTAGATACTTCCGGGTAAGGATTCGCACATCAAGCACAACAATGAAATTATAATTGTAACTAAATCCAAAAATATCATACAGCCCGTATTTCATTATGTTTGTATATAAAAAGTACAAAAACGTAAATGGCGCCATCTGTTGCCGGTCATAAAAAGTAAGAAATAGACGTGATAAAAAAAGCAAAATAATTCAAGAGACAAAGGCCATCCGTTATAAGGATACCACTTCGGAAAGAAAAAGAAGAGAAAAGTCCGAACAGATATGTTGCACGTGAATAAAAAAAAAAAGAAGTTAATTCGTTTAACGGGAGACAAGAGCAACTTTCATAGGAAGCATCAAATGAAGCACGAATAAAAAAAAATCCATTCCAATTTCCAATCGGCAGGTTCAAGTTAAATCGAAATTTACCCGCCATATAATTTTTCGATTTATTGTTCGGCCAAACCTCCAAACTTTCGCCTCCCACTTGACCACAACTTTAATTTCAGGACCCTTCGGGTCAAACTCTATAGACCCCTGCGCATTTAACCCTTGGAGCCCGAGGGTCTCGTAATTCTTTCTTCCTCCTCTTTAATTCTTTGCTCTTGAACTTATACACAAGCGGCCAACTTCACGTGCAGGACGCTTCCCAATGAGGAGGGTCGCGTCCAACGAGATTCTGCACAACCGTCACGTTTACAGGAATTATTGGGTACAACGTTCACGGGCAACATACGAACCACATTCTTCTGCATTTAAAGGCGAAGAATACGTGTCGGCTCAAAAATTCCGAGTGTAGGAGTGAGGAGCAGCCCCCCCCCCCCCCGTGCAGCTATATAGAGCTCCTACAGGATTCCACGGAAGATTCTCGATTTAGTTTTCATATGTTTTTGCGGATCATGTATACATACAGGGTTATTCGATAGAAACGCACCACCCGAAGTCAGCCCATTCATTTGATTTCAATGGTAGTAACTATGTTCAGGTGGTGTGTTTCTATCGAATAACTCTATATAACGCATTCGAATGAAATTTGTTCCATTGGCAATGGGACAAACAGAGGAAAAAATATCGTTAGGACAATTTTTGGTTTGGGAAGACGGATGGGCACATTTTGTCATTCATATAAAAAAGGAAATATCCAACACATTAAATTGCTACATCGATCACGGTTTTTTTATACGAATATAGGAATCTATACGAAATTTATATAGATGTGTATAGTATATGTATATGTATATGTATATATTCGCATAAGGCAACTGGCACGTGGAAATAGTCAGCATCTCTATGAATCCCTGGATACATACAGACCCAATACGCATAACGAATCTATCCGGAAATGACGTGATTAGCGAAATTAGCAGCCCTTCATTTAATATTGGTGGCGGGAAAGCATTTCTTTTTCAAATCTCATTGTGACTCTTGTAAGGAAATATCTATGTTTTATATCTGAGCGACGCAGACAAGATTTTCTGTGAGTTCTTGTTTCATCTTCATATATACGAGTGTATATTGCTTTTATACGAGCATATAAAAATCAGGATTATTTTGAATGTTACGGTTATGATTTTTTGCAAACATTGCATCTCTTTGTTCGCTTGGCGGATATTTGTTTAAACACTGGATACCTAATACCTGCCGGTACCAACATCGTATGTTGATGCCACAGTGGTATTACATAATATGTAAGTTTAGTGCTGCCATATATCAACAGCCGTGCATCAACACGTGCACTTTGAAATTCTAGTGTGCCTAGAGGTCTCGATATATGCACTTTGTGTGCAGATATATGTTTATCGTGTATACGGCAAAAGACAGTTCGGAACGAATGAAAATACTTTTTATTTTTATTAGATGTTGCTGGATTTTGAAAATAATTCTTTCAATTATCCGAGTTAAATAATGCAGTTACTATACTTTGCGTAGTGTACATTGTACGCTGTATTTTTTATATAATTTCTGTGAAATTTGTTGACTTTGCTCTTCATTCGTTACGTTCCTATATAATCCAGTCTAATTGACATCGTCGAATGCGCTATTGTCGTCACCGTTTTTCGGCTTTATAATTTTCCGCAAATTGCACTTCAGCCAGATCCAAATGGGAACGACAAGTGCATCCGCGTTCGATGCACATTTTCAGAATTTAATTGAACGCAGTGACGTTTCCCGGCGCTCGATAATAATCATAGAATGACAAGGACTGATAATCAGTTATCCGATATATACATATATACACACTGAAATTTAAATAGTTTATTTTTACGCAATTTTCATTCATTTTATTTTCAAAACTTTTCTTCTCTAAAATCACGCCGATTTAAGTAGCAACTTTGAGGAACTGAAAATACAAATAAGTTGCATCTTACTGTTGGACAAATATTTCAAGATGGCTGATCGTGTTAGGATTAATTCATATGGGTAATAGCGACAAACGGTATCTACTTTAGTAAATAATGGAGGGGGGGGGGGGGTGATGTAGGTATCTCACCTAACTGGGTCATGGAAATACATATTCCGCATGAATGCATGTAGAAACGTTGATACATATGTGGATAGTAGAAAGGATTCGCTGCTATTGTGCCTTTGTGAAAAATTTAAATAAAAAGGAGGAGATGAATTAACAGTTGCATAAGATTCGTGAAATTTGTGTTACGTAAAGTTACGAATATCTTGAATACTTCGTTAGGAAGTAACGAAAATTAAATAAAAGACAATCTGTGCGGCGGTACAGCTGTGCAAGAATTGAAATTCCGTGATATCTCAATATCGTTAAATTGTTTGAAGTGTTCCGCGTCAGCGCAGCAAATGAGAAACGATTTCTTTTTTCTTTGTGAATTCCGGAAAAGTCTTTGGACTTTAACACGAGTTGAAAAAAAGTAATAACTTTGAAATATGCCGAGAAATAATACGACCGGTCTCAGTAAGTGTCAATGAACAATTTAAAATATTTAAATAAACTCCGAAGGTAGTTAGTGAAAAATTCATGAGTGTACTAATTTATTCAGCCTAAAGTCACAGTCTGAAATTGGTTGGGTTTATCGTAGGAATAAAATTAAAAGTTTAACTTCGGTCGATAAGTTTCATGTAGAGCAATAATAGTGAATTTTTAAATACCGTCCCGCTCGCCGTGACGCTCTTTCCTTCAGTTATAGAATTTCCTGCAGAATTATTATTTAAAAAATCCCAAACGTGGTATCCCGTACTGGTAGCTCGATGAAGAATTTTCTAGAACATTCAGTCAAGCCTCGTATAGGATGACAGAAGCTGTTTAAAAAAAAGTGAACAAGGCTATTTTTCGAGAACATTCAAAGAGACAGTAATACTATAAGCAGCAGAGGAAAATAAAGTTGTCGCTATTTTGAAGATTTAATGGCTGCGGTATAATAAGTACCGTAGAAAAATGACCGTGAGGCCGATAATATAGGCCGCAGCCAGACGCCGACGCCCCATTCGACGGGAAATTAAATTTCTTTTCATGTAAACAAGACCAATCAAATATTTACCGGACGATAATGTTCGGCGAGAATCATGATCCACTGAGTATTATTATATATCCATGTGTGTGTTTTCCCTGCATTTCCGTGTTTGCTGATTCTACAGAATTTCATAACAATCGATTCTTTATTTCTCTTATTTTTAATAGTACAGCTACGCGTTAGCCTCTTTCTCTTTCTCTGGTCTTGCCTGCATGTATTTTCTCTTTCATGAGAATCGTCTCCACAATGAGTAAGAAGCACAAGAGGAAGAGTGAAGGCGAAAGAACGGTAACTGCCTGCGCGACAGACTGACAGACGTTTCGGATTATTTATTTACTTTGGTCGTAACTATTAAGCTGGCGGGAAGATTTTTTTTGGCAGCTGCTTCGTGCGTATTTTAATGTTTCTTATTCTCTACGTCGCCGCAATGCGCGTACGTCAGTATTTTCGCCCCACATACTCATGTTAACGGTAGTGACGTTGGTATGTCATAGTTTCGAAGAATATAGATCAAATTATTATTTTACGATTTTTTACGAAAAAAAGTCGGTACCGCGCAAAGGGAATGAAAAATGAAGAAATTTTTTGTTGAAAGTCTGGGTGGTGTGGGGGTCGGATAAGATTAAAAGAAGAACAGCATTTTTTCAGAAAAAAAAAATCAAAAGGCACCGGAGACATAGCAGCGAGTGTAAATAATAATCTTTAATATCCAAATATTATCATTCGAGGTGACGTTAAGCAACGTAAACCATCGCTCATGAGGTTCCCCATCCCGACCCAGTTACAAAGTTCATCCCCCTTATTTACAAACACAATTCCATGCCGGAAGTCTTCAGAATCCCTATTAACGTCCGTAATTATTATGACGCGTTTAACGAAGCTTGGATAACGTAAATATAAACGATTCCGATAAGAGCGTTAAATGTGTTTTTAATTCTGTAGCTTCGGTCTTTCAATATCTCACACTCGATTTAAAATAACAGAACGATCCTACTGGTCAGGGATGTTAATCAAATGGATTTATGGATTTATGGATTTATGTGCAAATTTACATTTGTGATTTTCAATTATATTATTACTTGCCAGGAGATCTTCGAGTTTTTCCAATGCAAATGGCGACTGGGCGAATGTATGGTTTTCGTGTTGCGATGAAAAAGGACCTACACTGAGAAAAACGAACGGCTGTAGCAAAAAAATAAAGTATTGTTACATCCATATTTCTTATTATAGCAATGAACATAGTTGCATAATCAAGTTGCATATTGCTATAATAGCAATATCGTTTTGTTGGCCATGTATTCGTTACTGTAACCACGCGAGGAATTATTCAGAACGATATGCTTTTGTTACTGGAAAAATTTCGTTAGTCGAGTGCAGTAAGAATTCCAGTATAGCTGTGGGAGCTATATGCGCCGATGCAGGAGCTAAACGGCCGGTTGAGAGAGCCTTGACAATCGGCATCGACACGTGCGACATTGTTTTATCATTTTCTATTTTTTTACTTATATCGTTCAGTTCCCACAGCTATACCATTTCTATCCTACAAGCAGACGACGTAAAGCAGAAATGTTTAGCTGTTGGAACTAGACAGTAATTCTGCTGTGCCGACAAACTCTAATATAGCTGTAATAGCCAGATATTTGGTTGGCACAGCCGTTCATTTTTCTCAGTGTTTCTATGTCTACCATCTTTCCTATATTTTTTATTACACTGATATTTTATTATCATTACTTATTTCGCAATCCTATCCATTTTTTTGTATCTCGTACTTTCGTTTGTGTAATTTCTTATACAGGGTGTCCCACGACTTATTCCCCAACGGGCACTGGCATATTCTCCGTTGAAAATAGAATAAAATGCCATTTGTCCGAATGAAATCGGTTGCAGTGTTCTCGAGAAAATAAATATTAAAAATTTAGAAACATCATCATTTTAAGTAATCATTTTAAGTAAGTTCGAATCCTCACCAAAAAACCAATAGTAATAGAAAAGTAGTGAATGAAAGTGGCGGGAGTTTGATTCTGCGAATGCATTCACTCAAGTGGAAACTGTAATATTATCATCAGACTACGACTTGTCGAATATGAGACATGTAATCGCACCCTTTTGAAAGTAGGATAAAGAAATTTAATGTTCAGAATGGTATTTATTAATGTATGTATGTACGCTCTTTGATCTTCTCTACATCGTCCTGTACTTTTTCCCGTACATTTTTCTGTACATTTCCTCCAATTATTTTACTCCACATTGTCACGTACAAAGTACAGGAGAAGGTACGTATGTTTACTCATTCATAGAAAAAATACAATAAAAGTACAAAAGGTTTATGAATTTAAATCAGGGATACTTGGCAGATACCAATTTTTGTGTTATTCCTTCGCTCAGGGAAATGTACGGGAAAAAGTACAGGATAGTGTAAGGGAACAAGTACAGGAAAATGTACCGGAAATAAGAACAGGAAAATATACAGAAAAAAATTACAGGAAGATGCAGAGAAAATCAAAGAGTGTACATACATACATTAATAAATACCATTCTGAACATTAAATTTCTTTATCCCACTTTCAAAAGGGTGTGATTGAATGCCTCATGTTCGACAAGTCATAGTCTGATGATAATATTACAGATTCTACTTGAGTGAATGCGTTCACAGAATCGAACTCCCGCCACTTCCTTCACTACTTTTTCTATTGCTGTTGTTTTCTCTTTGTGAGGATTGGAACTTACAAGGAACATCACTTTAGTGTCCCCCTCCGATTTTGATGAAACTCAACTATGTTGTAGCGCATGAAAATCT
>JAYRCB010000305.1:187060-240788 GCA_036026315.1 Trachelus stipa | reverse complement strand
CACAGCTATACCATTTCTATCCTACAAGCAGACGACGTAAAGCAGAAATGTTTAGCTGTTGGAACTAGACAGTAATTATGTTGTGCCGACAAACTCTAATATAGCTGTAATAGCCAGATATTTGGTTGGCACAGCCGTTCATTTTTCTCAGTGTACGTGTATTCAGACTAGGATACGTCACTGCTCCTTTTATGCATAAATTACTTGGGCTTTGAGATATGTCCTCAAGTAGACAATTTTTGACTAATTTACCCAGTTTAGCAGGGAAACTAGTGTGGGGCTTACTACGGTTCAATTAGTCAAGTTTTGAGTAAACTACTTACACCTGTTACCACGACGGCTTTTTGTCGCGTCAGTTTGTTGCTAAAGGAAAATTGGACAACCGGTGGGTAGCAGTAGTATCCATTCGTTTCAGGTATCCGGCGAGTGAAGGACTCTTGGAATTTTTCAATAGCACGTATAACCTAGAATTACGATGCATGGGAATTCTACTCGTAGTCTACTGGAGTGTGAAGTTTGCCGCGAGACTCGTGTAAAAATAGTGAAACGTTCCGACAGCATGCGCAAGCGCACGCGCCCTTGTCTTTCTTATGCGACTCTTGTAGGAATCAGGACAGGCGAACTGAAAGGATTTCCTTGAAGGCTGCGGCTGATGAAATATCAGAGGGGGAATGAAAAAATTGGGTTATCGGATTTACCAAGCATTCTTGTAAATTGATGAAAATTCGAGAAGTTCCATCGATGCATCGGAAAGAGTCGAATAGGACGTCTACACTTCCCTTCTCTATATTACGTCTGTCAAGTAATAAGGATAGCATTATGGATCGTTGATCAATTTTACGGTAAACTTTGAATAGCGCGATAATAATATTTTCCAATCTCCGTTGAAGAGCCATCGATCTGTCCTTGCGGACATTGCGATTAAAACTTTTGACTGCTCTAAAGGATCGCGAAAATCCGTTGAGAAAATATGGAGCTTTTAATCGGGAAGTTTCACAGATTCTTAAAGTTATAACGAAGGAATGCAAATTGTCCGCGAATACTCGCGAGTTGTCTCTCGTATTGCCTCTTGGGTCTGGATCAAAGTTTCCTCTACCAAGTTGGGTTTGCGCCAGTAATAATTCATATGAATTCGAGTATTAAGGAAAACTATAGTTTATCATTTTTAAGAACGCCTGACTACCTCTATAACTGAAACTTTATCTATTTGCGTGTACTGGACGACCAGAGTTTCCCAATCACTATTCGCACTCATATTATTTTCAAGTTCCACAGCTTCCGGCAGCTTACTTCCGACCGAGATGAAGCTCCATTTCAACCGTGGCTGAGTATAGGTATTGTGCGCACTAAATCCCTTAAGGTTGCCTAACAGTGAAAGAAAATAAAATGGACCACCCGAGGCTGAGTTCTGGACCAGAGGGACGTAGGTATCTCGAGCAAGGAATTCTCGCTGTCAGTCAATGTTACTCGGCTTATATTAAACACGAGGAAATTTACGAATATTTCGACTCGAATATTGTCCGAGTAGGTGTGAATTTTGAGGAAGCTTTTTCGGCTATTTGCGTTGACAAAACGTCGACAGGAACCATCTGGTGCACGAGAGAAGAAACTTCGCAGCTCTTCATTATTTCGTAATACACTTTTATTTAGACAATATAGAAAATAGCTATTTAAAATTTTTCGTATCCCAAATTAAGCAGAACTTAAATATTCAAAAGAGATGAAAAACTCCCCAAGACATTCTTGTCGCGCTTATTCCTTTGGATTACATATTCTTTCCAAGTTGTGAACTTTATAACGACACTTAGCCACTCTTATGAGTATCTTAAATGAGATGTTCAAAAACTTATTAAAAATGAAAAAAGAATGGAGATAATTCGATCCAAACTTGATCCCAGAAGATACACATGGATCCGTTGTTATTAAACGTATAGCGAGAGATGACTCAGGGCCGTAGCTACTTTGAAGATGATCCCGAGGTCCGGTAACGAACGATGAAATAAGCGTGAATCGGCCGGAGAGGCGCGACGGAAAGTCTTTGATGACGGGGCGTAAACAGCCGGCCGAGAGACGTGAGCGGCAGTTTAACGCGATTGTAAATCGGATCTACTCAAAATATTTATCAGGGAAATTCTTTTGCTACCAACAGTCTTGTCCGTGCTCCATTGACGGTCAGGACGTTTTGTGGCTGGCGTACACCTATCCTCATTAAAGGCTTATTTATCAAAGTTCTTCTTTGATCTTCGAATTTGGGGTCGTTGGCAAATATTGCCAAGACCAATAGAAAAAAATCTTTCAAATTCTTCCTTTCCTTTCATTTCGACTTTTCCCATGCTTTAAATAATTATTTCCTTCCGTGCCCATTTTCCCTTTCCCCTTTCTCGTTGAACAACCGCTTAAAATCTTAGAACTAGTCCAATTCACAGTAGTGTACCTTCCTTATCTTAACCTTCGAGCGATGACGCGTCATCTGACAGATTCTATGGGTATAAATTTTTCATGGGTCAAGGAAAAAGGCGTTTAAACTGGAAATGGGGACCCCCAACTGCCAGGCCAAATTTTGATTTACATATTTAACTCGACTTGACAATTTTTTAATTGCCATTCCCTGAGAAGACTCGGTAGTCGCGCTCATTATAAACTTTTTCCAAAATATATTGAAAATTGATTACGGCTCGGGGCCATTAGATTCTTAGGCTAAATATTATTCTTCCAGAACGGAAGTCGATACCGCTATTAAATACTTGCCAGAAAACTGCGAGCCAGTGGAATCTTGCGGATTTCCACTGGGAATCTAAACGCTTTTAGATCTTCTAATTGCGATTTCATTAAATTCCTCTTGATGAGGGCAAAAGAAGAGAATTATTTATTTACGTAAAACTGTGCCGAAGGAAAAATATCTGTTCGAAGACTCATATTAATCTTAATCAATAATATAATGAATTTTTTTTTCATATTCTTATATTGTAATATTTTGTTTTTATATCTCAAGCAACTACGCAGGGATTGTCTTGCAGATTAAAAAGTATCCATTATTCATATGTTGCAGACTGGCCGAATAATGAAAAAAAATGGCGACACTTAATACGCTTAAACATCAAGAATTCTGTTCCATTCTAGAGGATAAATGAGGATTTTGGGCTTTTATGCTCAAGATTATTTCTAAATTGGTTACCGCAGGGACGTGTTGGGTTTCACGTAGATTTCCTTTATTCAAGTTAAGCAGATTTCAGAGGGGCACTAGAATTTCCTGAGGTAACTTCAAAATTCAGCTAACAGAATTACAGAGAGTTTCCTCAAAGCTACTTTTGTCCGTAGTAGTTCGGAAAAGGACAAAAAAAGAAACAAAGGAAAATCCATTGAATTAGTTTCTGATCCATGGGATATAGTAACGATTAATTGAGTTTTGTTTCCCTAGTTTATAAATCATGAAAAAGAAAAATTATAATCATTCTGGAATTCTAGGAGATTACCACAGATAGGAAATTTTCAGAATTCCCCTTATCAGCTTAATGGATTTTATCTCGGAATTAAAGTGACAGGAAGTGACGTATGAAGACACATTAACACATAGACCCGTCTATTCAAAACCATCGTATTTTTCCAGACTTGAAAAATAAAAAAAGTTAGATTATTAATGTAATATATTGGAGGTACGCGTATGTAGTGACGTTTTTTTCAAATTATTGAACAAAAAAAACGATATTATCAATCCTTGGCAACGTAGTTTATTGCAGTTCTGGAGCCGATCGGCGGTTTGGTTATCGGTGGAAAATAACATAGCGCAACGCGCTCCCTGCTATCGCACATTGTATTTTGTTTCGCAACGGAAGCCCAGAGATTGCGAATACAGACACGACACTCGGGTTTCCCTGTTTCACCATTTTTATTTTCACCTTTAACAATTCCGCTTTAAACATGACGTCACATTGTGTCCGCTACGATCGGAAAACTAGATTTTATAGAATTCGTCGTTTTGGATATTTGGATATTGCAGAATTTCGCATAGGCGCTGAAAGCGATTTAAATTTTTTTTCCGAATTTTTACTATAACGTTTTGCATAGATATGAAACGTGCGCATATTGAAGGTGCGGTCTGTCAATGGTGTTTTTTGTATTTAAAAAAAATGGATGTCGATTCTTTAAATAATATTTAAGCAGCCGTTAATGACGTAATTAAATCAATTTACTTCTTCGTTATTCGCATGTTATAAATAGCTTTAAAATAAAGGTTTAAACTCTAATGAGAATTATATACGAAATACTACTATACCAGTGTATGAATTAGCCGTTGATTAATAGAATAGCCACAGCCGAAAATTTCCATTGGAACTTTGAGAGATTTAGTAGCGTGATCCTAATCCCCTAATTAGATCCGACGACCGTATTTGAATGGACCAGGGATTAATCTTGATTAGTTGTTAGCAACAGTTAGAGAAATTATTCAAAGGATCACCAGTACCTTGGCAGTGACAGTTAAAGTTATAACGGAGAAGAATTAGAATCTTGCGCCACGTGGGCTGGAATCATTTTCAATAAAGAAAATTCGGGTATCAATAATGATGCAATAAATTTTAAGAAACTATTAAAACGGATATACTTTCCGTCGAATAAAAATTTTAAAAAATTATTTTTCTTTCGCGTCAGGCTGTCCCACTCTTTTTGATACTGCAATAAACCGATTGGTTCAGCACAAAGGTGTCAATCGAAACAGGAGGTTAATAATGCGATGGAAATGAGAAGGTAACAACGTTTCACAAATTTTAGAAAATTTGATAGGATCAATTGTCGATTAAATGCGACACGTGTCTCTAGCAGGAATATTGGCGTAACGATTGTTGTTTGAAACTCAAAGTACTAGTTGACAAAAGGCCAGACTGTCGACTCACATGAAAAGTATTACTGATAGACTGTTCCTGACAGCGGTTCACCATTCTCACTAACATTACCGTTCGAGTTACCATTGATGCAGTAACAATGGCAACGACGGACAAGCCTCTATTTTCTCTTGATGGAAAGCGGCGCTTCTGTAGGACGACATTTTCAAACAGTTCGGAATCAATTAGATTTCTGATCAGGACGATTGCACGAGATAAATTCGATTGGCTTATCTTATATATTTTCGAGTGAAATTGATTTTCAATAATTTTTTCCTCTTTTTTTGGATTTACGTTGAATTGTTTTCCACTTATAGGGTATTATTACGATGTATATAGTTTCCCGGAATAATCTTATATACGTAGGGATATATAGAAGAATATTTTAAATTTGATTTTTTAATGAATATTCGAGAATTTTATTGGTAATTTTAAAAGGGTTAGGTTAGGGTGCTTTTAAATATGATGAAGGAGGGGGGTCGACGAGAAATAATTGAAGTCAAAAGAGGCTCACCCATTACGGATTCAATATAATACAGCTATGCGGATGTGTGGAATGTATGCGGGTTGCCAGAAGGAATTTAATGTAAAACTGGATGAATATTTCTAAGCTCTTTTTACAGTTAATGGGCGACACGTTTTACTGAGGTAACCGTCAACTGGAAACGTGATAAGGTATGTCGCATAAGCTTTGATGTACCTATTTTTATTTTCGAGAACATCGATTGTGATAAATTTTGTATCCTTTTATTGGCATTAAAGCGAGATCTATGGGGATATTATTATCAAGATTGTAAGCATTCGCATGGAGTATAAAAATTCAAAAGTATCGAGTTAAAATTTTGATAGCGAAATTTGATACGATAATGGCCGAATTTACGGACAACGGAAGTTTCCATTAACGTTACCGAAATTGATCGAATCGTTCGTGTTAGTTTTTTTAACGTTTTTTCGAATTTTCAAAAATCTACTTCACCTTTGATCTCTGACGTAGAGTAAATATTTCAAAGGTTTTTCTATCGCTTTCCAAAAGTACCGTATCGTTAAAAGCATTAGAAATGGGAAAAAATCAACAAGTAAAAGAGCTTGCAAAAAGTTCTGAATGGTTGATTAATGTTTGACAAACTTTGTCGTGACTATAATTGGAAGATAAAGGAAACTTGGTATTTCGTTAGGGTTGTGTCATAAGCTTCCAGTTTCCGGTATTAAATCTTCGAGACAGTGACGTCGTCGTCATTGATCAAGATCGTCAGTCAATTCCTGAAAGCTTTCGGAAAGCTTTCAAGGCGCGAACACGATTTTCATGTAATGACTTCGTAGCTCGTGGAGATTCAGTCTGAGATTTTTTAAAAGCATTGGTCTTTCGTTCCTAGCTGTCGCAGCACGGGTTCCACAGAGGTCGCTTTAAAACGCACTTATCGTGTTCACTTCCTTTCAGGATCAAGCTGAAGAAGGAAAAAAAAAGGAAAGAAGAACACGAGGACGAAGAAACTTTCGTTTCATCCTTCGGTTCGCTGTCTCGCTGAGAGAATGGACGTACAATTTTTCAAGGAGGAAACTTTAATGCATTTGGCCATGGAAGCCTCGATCTATAAATAAGATGGCGGAGTAAAATTCCAGCTGATCGAAACCAGTCGAAGGGGCTACCTCCCTCCGGCTTTTCCGATTTCGCTACTTTTTCTTTCGTGGCTAAGACCCGTGGAAGACGAATGGGCGCCTGCGAATGGCAAAAAGAATAGAGTTAATCGTATCGTAAAGAAGGGATGATTTTACTTTGAGAAACTAGATATGAGGTAAACACTCGTGACGAACGATAGAAAATGGTGTTCGCCTGTATTAAGCAGGTTAAAAAAAAAACGAAAAAAAAAAGGAACTTGCGTTCACTTGACGTCAATTACTATCAGCCGTGATATTTGTTTTTCCTTCTTTTCTTTTTTCATTTTTATTTCATATAGCTATCAGTCAATATAATTCTAGTAGCTATTCATCGGGGGGTTGAAATTTGAACGACGGAAAATCCGTCTTCTTTAATCAACTTCAGGGCGAACGATCCAAAGCGACTACTGATAAATTCGAGAGGGTCCTGATATTCCGAGTGTTTGAAATTCCTGTTGTGGAATCGAGTCCTTAAGCACGAGACAAAGAGGCAATTGATAATCTCGAGGGAACGGAGAATTTGTAGAGATTACAAGGGAAGAGAGATAGAGCAGGGAATAGATTGATTCTATTAAAGCTACGGATATTACGCAATACGAGGGTAGCTTTGGCGAAATACCTTAATGCCAATTCCTGCCTAGCTCGAATAGTTGGTTCACCCTGCGATAGTAATTACTCGACCATTATGAATGCCTAACATGGTTCCTCGTTAGTGTCAGCGTAATTCCGTACTGTGCTACTGAATTTATTATGACTGTGATACACAAGATATAAATCAGACGCCTTGAAGTTCGCCACGAATTCACGAGGGACAGGTGGAGCACGGGGAAACCTTTACTGATTTTCAATAAATGATTATCCTTTCAATTAGGTGCTTGTGCTCGTATAGGTCTTTGCAATAAGTCTTTATATACGTAAGAATGTGTTATCAGGTTATGTGAAATTTTATTATTCGCTTGAATTGCGTTTTTTTCCATCCATCACACTATGGTTTCTTTGATGACAAAGTCCTAAGCGCGATTCTTTCGTTCTCGTTCGATCGCAAATCATTTTCTACTGTTAGTAATTTATTTCTTCGTATTATTTTTCGATTTCAGTATTTATTTTGACATACGCGACGACGAGAATGGGTTATTGTTACTCGTGGGAAATAAAATCCTTGGATGAGAAGGCGGCTGCGTCTCGCCAGAAGAATTTATATTAGGACTAGTGTGACGTTTTCAATGGTGTCAGAAATCCATTCTGGCTGTTGTACGGGGAACGGGTTCCTATCGTGTCTTTGATTGATTTTATTCCCAAATTCTCTTTTTACCCCAAAAATCATATTTATATGACTAACGTCACCACGACTTCTGGAAGCAACTCATACTCGGTGAACTGATTTCTCCAGAGGATAAAGTTGCGTGGAGGTTATCATTCGGCAATGTGAATTTCGGGAAAAACGACGACTGGGAAATATAATATTTAGGCAAAAAGGATACAGACCCATTACGAATGTCTTTGAGAGTCTTGATGAAAAACTGCATTATATATTACATTTTTGTTTCGCGTAAGAAAAAACGAAAAAAAAAAACAATAATTACTTTGGACGTTTTGCGTATTCGGTATCCTATTTAAATCATTCTAAATATCAATTTTCTTTTTAAATTACCCGGGAATTCTCTTTTCTAATTGACACGTTGAGGTTCGGGGAATTATGTTGATTACCAGTGGAATTACGTATAGGCGTAGGGCGTAGGTTACATTGGATTCGCGGTGAACAGTCGCCGAGTGTAAATGCGTACAGCAGGCACAAGGATAAGAATCGGATAGGTAAGCAGTGGTTTGTTCAATGAACGATCCTGCGGTCTATGAGCCAACTTTGCACCTCACAACGATACCGACTCTAATTGCGCCTTTAATCGACTTAACATGTTGATGGAATCCGCTTGAGTCTAGAATCTGAAGCAAACTACGGAAAACTTTTGGAAACTGGCGCAAGCCGGGATTTCCCGTTATAAATAAAATATATGGGAAAGACATATTGAAAACAGGAAACAACCGCAGGAAAGAAGGAAATGCAATTTTCCAATGCGACAGGAGAGTTTTCACAAAATCGTGGAAGCCCCATTGAAAATTCTACGCTGGACAAAGCCGTCGCATCGAGGACAGGCGATCTTTAAAATTCAAGCAAATTCTAGCAGATGCATATAAATTCATAAAAATTTTTCATTGGCATTCGGCTCAGCTCCCGAAGGTTCAGTCGTCCATGCAATTCGTAAGCCCTTTTCCTATATATTTTAATCCGACCGAAAAATGTCACCTATCACTTTGTCTTTATTAACGTATCGCGCATCGCCGTACTGTGCGGTTTGATATTCTGTAAACGCAAAAACACCGCGTGGACACGACAGCCAAGGTAATTGCATGCGACTCATTGCTTCCAACCACAGCAACAGGAATTTCTTCCAAGTGTCATGACCACGTGGCAAAATATCTCAGTCGAAATTTAATGCATCTGCTTTGCATCTTTGACTCCCTTTAAATTCAGTTTTGCTTCTACACTGAATGGGACGCTCGCGAAAAGAGCTTTAAAAGAGGGATGGATTTTGGATGAATTACAGGCGGATTGACGTTCGAGGTTGAGTTCAAATTCCTTCCATTACACATCCATAGTTAAGTGCTTTCCCATGGATGGAAGGGGGTTACGACGGTTGAGCTTGCGCTGATAAAGCGTGAAACGAATGAGGTTAGGCACTGTACGTGTTCTCCTCGAGATAGGGTAGGATCGAAAATCACTCCCCTATGTTTTTATACTGAGGCGTGAAAGAGGCGAGGGGGGCTAAGGAAAGTTTCAAATAATTCAACAGCACTGAAATCACATTCGATTACGATTATACACAAAGGAAGGATCATAGAGGTTTTGCTCATCTTATAGATATAGGATCCTACGTTACAGGACCCTCAAGTCCAGACACTAAAGGATAACGGGACCCTTGAAGAAATTAATATTCTCCTGACTCCTTTATGCGATTCATTCCTGATTTTTTTCTAATCGAAAACATTCATCACAAACGATCGATTATTGCTCCAGCGCAAGAAGCCCACCCCTGTATCCCGTAGGCGCTATATTAAAACGAAATACTGTCAACGAATAAATAACTGGACGGATGAGGGTTGCTTCTGTTATGGTCCTCCTGGCTCTTGCGAGGTAATACTTCGGTGCTATAACAATGCTTTAATACTCCAGTACTCTTCGGTGAGGTAATTCTTAGAACGAATTTATCAAAACTGAACGACAAGCTGGCGACAGCTATGTAGTAAAAAAAATAGGGGCGCCATCGACTATGTACCTCCGGTGCTTTTTCGGGGTGCGAGGATAAAGTCGGTTCGAGAGATCGATGCCAAGGGATGTTAATTTACTGTTATGTCTGCTTCGAGTGATCCTCTGGACTTTTAATGGTGGAATGTGTTCTTTTTATGTCGCTTGAACAACCCTGAGGTAAGGGTGGGGATTTTTTTTCGGGTATATATTCTTCTTCCACACGTTAAACACGATCCTTGACTGCTCCCTGTATGAGATTTCCTATTGCAGACAGCTGTAAGGGTGGGTAAAACGGCTTTGATCCTTCGATCAGTCAAATTCAGTAATAACTATGAAAAATATTGCGAACACGTAAAAAATTAACAATTTGTATGTATGAACAATAATAATTACCGGCGAAACTCAATACTTTTTTTATTGATCATCATATACGTATAGTGCATTGGCAAAATTGGGTCAACGCACCCTTAATATGTCATTGATGTATTTTGTAGCACCTCTGAACGTAGCTGCTGCTCCAATCAGTTCTCACTCTGACAGAGACTTTCCGCAATGAATGAACTTCCATAAGGTTTCGCACGACAGCAGGTGGCACATGGTATATGGGAGTCGAAACGTGCGTCGATTGAAAGTTTGCAGAAGGAATGACGCAAGAGGCAAAGAAGCTTTTATCGGTCGTCGCTATAGCCTTTGAATGCGTATTAATTTTCCCTAGTGAGAAAATAAAAGTAGAAATTGAAATTCCATCAGTGTTAATTTTTAACGGGAATTAATAGTTGGATAATCAGCAAGTAATATACTCCTGAGTTTATGCGATAACTATGATCGATAGTTGGGCGGAAACTGCAAGTGGACTATTGAAGTATAAATAATGCTTTCCACGCTGCACTTTGGCTGCGATATTGATAGATTAAAGCAGCTGATAAACTGATATGCAGGATCGATGTCACGTCATTCTCGAGACGTCGTAATGCACTTTTATCTAATATATACATACTATATGCAGAAACGTCAAACTTAGTCGTGATATAAATTTCTCGAAAGAAACTGCTTATGCACACTTATAGCGTGCGAGCTCTCATACGATTAAACGCGTTACATTTGCCTTAGTATTTTCCAATTTTCAAAGTGTATTCAAAATAATTGACACACGGAAAATTGGCAATTATTATCGTGAAAATTGGTATCGCAGAATATGAGTTGGGTTAGTTTGCTTGGGATTATGAGAAATAACAAAGAAGGAAGGGAAAATTTTCACCAATTTTTTTTCGTTTATATATTTTTTTAAATTAACATTTTACAAAAATTATATTAATTGTAATATATTAACAGTCATTAACGATTTTCGATGTTGATCATTTCTTTCAATTTTCGTATTTACGCTATTGATCTTTTTTTTTTTATATAATTGTTTATCACACGCGATTACGAGAACGTTAAAACACCTGTCGCACATTTTCATTTGGAAATTTAGTACATATACTTATACGTGCCATCCTTATCGAACCTTACCTCATCAAATGGTCCATCAATCTTTGACCTCCTACGGTTAATAATTTTTAATTATTCAGCATCCAAATTTTCGTAGATTTTCAATTAGTTCTGATTTTTGCCGATATTCACACAGTCCAACTACTTGATTTACGACTACTGTTTCTGTATACAAGGTCTTCTGGTTTTTTATCTTCTTGATCTTCCTATTCGTCTGTTTTCATGTTGGTTATCTCGCTTGGAAGGAGACGTGGGACGCCTAGAAATTTATATCGTCAGAGATTTTCTCCTTGAACCAGTAGTTGCCTTTGCAATGGAATCATTCTTTTTCTTTCTCTTTGTTTCTTGATCACGTCACTTAACGTAGTGTACACACGGATGTTCTTTTTTCTTTCTCACCAGTCGTGATCAGGAAAAAAGAAGGAAAAATAGAAAATTACGGTATACGCGGGAAACTGCAGCTGTTTAAGTTTTTGCGGTTCGGTATCTTTGTTGTATCTTTTCAAATAAAGGTACATAAAGACTAATGGGAAGGATGCCGCAATTATTTTTGCTTGTTGTGGAAAAAGGAAAAGCGTCGTGGAAACACGAAAGGGTCTAGTGTTCATAAATGTTTCTGAATTCATTAGGGACGTGACGTAAAAAGAAAATACTGAGATTCTATAAATTAGGAAGTAAAACTTATAATTTTACAAACCTCGTGCAGGTTCAAAGGTCATCCCATCCCAAAAATGTCGAATTACGAGTTCTAAATTGAAATTGGAAAAAATATTAATTAAAATTTAAATAAAAGTGACTTAACGCCTTGACTGCGCGATGGTAACGATCCACGAGATATCCACGAAATAAGAACGCGATCCTCTGGATAGGAATTGAAGAAGGACAAAAACATAACGTGTTTATCGATTTCGTTACGCCGTCCAATTAAATTAATCCAGGATTTATTTCGATCCTTCGAAGAAATTTCGGAATTGATTTTACGAACTTTCCCGTGAAATTCGAAATTATCAGTTAGTCTGAAATTTCGGAAAGTTAGCCTCATTCTGTTTTAAGTAGATCAGCCGATGGCAACTTCGGACGGAAAAAGCTACGTCAATTATAAAAGTAATCCAAGAGGATCTCATTAGTTCCATTAATAATAAGGGGGTTTATTTTTCACGGACGGCACCCTCTTGCAATACGTTAGAAATTTATTGGGCAGCGTAACTTTTCTTGATGGCAACTTCGATGCGAAGAGAAAAAACTTGGCCCACTAATAAGTTAAGACCATGACGTAGGACTCATTGTCAGTCGAGGCTCATGTACTCCTGGACAACCTGATTGATCTAACCTGACCCAACCTACGATAATATCCCCTACGCACTCGTTCACTTTCGGTTTGGTCATCTTAGAACCAACTGACTTTTCTATGATTCCTTCAACGATTTCGAAATACCTGACTAGAATCGCTCTGGGGACTCGTTTGGGAAAGATGACTTTTTACGAAATGTGGAGAGATATTTATTTAGCTTGAACAAAGCAAACAATTATTTTACTAAAGTTTCCTTTAAATAATCATATCCCCAGATACAATGAAATGTACTGTCGATATTGATGGTAAGGACGTTGCGGTGGATAGGAATAACACATAAAATGAAATATTGAATGTGCTCACGTAAGTAATTGCTAGTCGAATAATAAATATAATCCTGGCTTGAAAAGCTTCCACTGAATGGTTTATCATTGAAACTGTACGTAGGCAGATCGGTGCGACGCGTTCGTGTAAAATTGAAACGCAATATTGGCCGTGCTGCTCTGTGCCGCCCACTGAATGAGCTTGATTGAATGTACACGTGACATTTTAAGAGCAATACTAATGGCCGAATACGTCATTCTGGTCAAATCATAATTAGGAGAGTTAAAGACTAGATATTGGTTAATGTACTTTGCGTTTTAGAGTGCACGCGAAAAATTGAAGTGCACGAGGAATATTTTACAATTTTCGATTATAACAGAGTATGGGATAGCGGGGAGTCAGGTGGGAGGAGAAAAGACTGAGTAGAGTGTCTTGGATCTGTTATATTTAAGAAAATGAAGTTTAACAAGGACTCAGGGAAAGTTGGGCTCTCTTTATAAGTGAATTTTGAAAAAAATGACGTGTCTAAAGTAAAATAATTTCAAGTGTGAGATAAAGCAGCTGCGTTGTTGACGATACTTTAGAGAGCAAATTTGACGTTTATTTTTTCAACGTATCATAATTCTTGTGTTTCAGAAATTCAGACTTTATAATATAAGAAGGAAACAGAGATCGATGAGGAAAAAAAAGTTTTAATTTGACAAGACACCATCCCAGATTTCCCTCTAATCAATTAACAACGATGAATTTCCATGATTGGAAGGCTTCGTCTTTTGAGCCTGACAATCGAAGTAGGAAGATGGTCCCGTACACAATACATAAAGAATTATAAGGATTACGAGAAGAAGCAGTGAGGATGCAGGTACTGGAAGATCAAACATCAGGGCCGGGTATGATGGTGCAGAGTAGCCAGACTCGATTGAGGCACGCTCTGCACAAGCTACATCGTGGAATCATAATAACGAGTTCCACCTTAACTCCAAATTTGAGTACAAGCGATCCACTGGACACTATTTTGGATGGAAGAAACGGCAGCGTCCTCGACGGGAATGATTCCAGCGTGCCAGACGAGACGAAAGTCGACGAAACTACACGTAAATTGTACTTGTACTGTACGCCACCATTAATATTCCTCTGCATACTATCTGTCGCTATTAACTTGAGGATTCTTCTGAGCGTACATTGGATCAGACGCCCGTTGAGTCCCACTCTACATATAAGTTTGAGTTTAGCAGCAGCTGACGCCTTTTCTGGGATCGCCCTAGCTGTCGGACTCATAATGAACAGCTTCATTCCGATTGCTCTGGGACACACATTAAGTGGTAATTAACAACTTAGCTATTTAATAGAATGTCAGTAATAAAGAACTAATTAATTCACTTCTTGTTTTCTTCTCTCGTTCCATAGGAGTTCAGTGCTTTTTAATGGGCCTGGAGGCAGTCCGGTTGGGATCCATAATAATTACTGTAGCTCATCTTATGGCACTTGCTGTTAATCATTATCTTGGTATTCTCAGACCACTTCATTATTTATCTATAATGACACACAGGTATTTCATTAACTATCATTCATAGAACTGGATGGTTGGAATGAATTTTGAATTATTAAAGAGAGAAGAAACGGTTTCCTTTTCAGAAACACGACGTTTCTCATAGTCCTCCTGTGGATTTTACCCTTGTCTTTCTTTCTGGCATACTTCAGTCTCGTTGAGGACGAAGGCTTTCAATCTAAAGGCTGTATACAGACCTCGTAAGCTTCTGGTCACATTGTTTTTTTTGCTGACAGATGTAGTACTGACATACGTATATTCATTTTTTTTGCAGATTTCTACTCCATAAGAAGTTTCGACTGATGTTCAGCAGTTTGTTCTTTTGTCCATTCATCGTAATGGTCTGCATCTACACCCACATCTTTCATATAGTGCGCAAGCATCAAGCATCCAGATTACGATTTAGCAGAGCAGGATCATTGCACAGGGGTACCAACAGCGCTCAGCAAAATTCATCCCAGCAAATGGCTAGAAGTGTCAAAGCCATACACACCACTCTCTACATTCTAGGTCAGTGCAAGAGTAAAGTGACAAACGATTAAATAATAATTTCCTGTATTAATCAAACAGGAAGTTACGTAGTCGGCTGGATGCCAGGTACCATCCTCTATACATTGGTCTGCAAGGACTGTCTTCTGGATCTGAGCGGACTAACTAAAAATGGCATATTCTTCGTCATCTGTGCGGTGAATCTTCTGATAATCCTGAAAACGATCGTCAATCCGATAATTTACGCAGCGCGAATGCAGGAGATCAAGGTATTTTTTTTTTCATATATCTCTAAAATCCATCCGCTCGGAAATCAATAAAACGACCCCGTCTGCCTTTCTGGTTCTGTTTTTTTACGATTCATAAATCAAAACTCAACTTCCACGTCGGGTCGCTTTATGACTCTCATAACGACAGATCATGTCTGTTGCCAGTAAATCAAATTCCCTTAAGGCATGAAATTTTTTTATTTAATTTCAATTTCACTGTTTTCCTCCCGTTTCTTCTCGGCCAGCAACCAATATCCATTAACGCTGTTACTCAATGTCTTCCAGGTTGCTACGAGGAGGATGCGTGGCTGGTTCTGTGGTTGTCTTGGTCAGACGTCTGGTTCGGAAGCCATCGGGATGGGACACAGCAGCGAAGGAATTCAGAGTAACAGGCCGTCCTTATCAAGAACAGCTGTCTGTAGATGGACGAGTAACGTGAGCATCAGAAATCCACGAAACGGAAGTTACACTTACACTTATACAGGAAATGGAGCACAGCACGTTCACATCAATACAGTACTGTGAACAAGTAGTGAATTTGCGAGGACGCAGCGGCTGGATCTTTGTAAAGGGGCTGAAAAAACTTCATTTCCTTTTTCTTCGACGTGTTTCATAAAACTTGCTGATCGGTGTCAAAATTTGGGCAATTGACATGGACCGAGTGAGTTTTACAAGAGAAACAACTTCATGGTGTTATACGAAGTAACGAGACTTTTAAACCTTTGAAAGTGATTACAGTCTTAATAATTGTATCTGCGATTAGACTTCTTGTGTCGTAACTGTAATGCATAATATGTGATACTCATTAAGAAATTAGAATTAATTAAAACAAACGCAACAATCTATATACATCTTAATACGTACAGTGAGCACAGGAAGTATTTATGTAGACATTAATTTCGAGAAACAAGAGAAATTTTAAGATATTTTTTCGGGGTAGTGTAAAAGTGATAATTCCAAGGCTGTTTCTTTTATTTACCGAGTAACTTGAGATAGATTAAAAAACAAAAGGATGTGACGTAAAACATATGAAAGTAACATAAAACCATCTCTCAACATAAATGTATACAAATATTTACATCCTTTACTATTCTTACGCCTAATTTTTAATTTTACTCTACCAAAAATACCTTTTGTTTTTCTTTGAAGTGAGTCTCTGCAGAAATACTTGCTGCGCTCACTGTATGTAGTCTCTGTAAGGGACTACTTGAATCACGTGGCTGTGGTACGTGGTTGACAGCTGTCAAAACTGACTAGTGCACTTGATACAGATAGTCCTGTATATGAATAAATGTATGTATATAATAATATAGAAAAACAATACGAATATCCTGAAAGTGTTTCGAGTTTTTGCGTCGATGTAAATTTTTTCTATGGCCGTGTATTGGATGTAAGCATAACTATAGAGCGTGCATGTTAATTAAGCATCCACACACAAAAATACGGACGGTGTCACAAAATATGAAAGATAATTGAATCTTGTAATATAATACAATTTTCAAGAAACTCCCTGTCTAAGAGGCGACTGAAAACTGAAGAATGAGATGTCTTAAAATTATCCGAAATCAGGGTGCGAGATGTACGAATATAAATTTGATAATTATAACTTAATTGATCGGTGGTAAATTCTGTATCGAATTATCTATTAATAAATGTCATGCGGATGTCGCTTTACGAATAATTACTAAGAGATCAAAAGGATGTCCGATAAAAAAATTACATTTCATCAACAATAAACCGAAAATCGCGTGTCGTGACTCACAATCAGTCACGCTATGTAGAGATTTGTATTTTTTTACCATTAATTTATGGCCTTCGTCTAATCAGATTTGTCGTCCTTTCGTAATGTCAATACAACCTTCTTCACTGTTTTCAAAATTATATAGATAAATACGATAAAATAGACGCGATTATCAATGATTTGTCGAGGGTCTACGTAACATCTCAATTCTTGTGTTTTTCGTGTTTATTGTTCTAATTAATTCACAAAAACTACCAGTGTCACAAGATCTTGCTGACACTTTTACTTAATGTAACTTTATCGATAAGAATTATTAAATAACCAATTAGACTTACCTTCCATCCACAGCATCGATAATCTCAGCACGAATTCCCAAATCCCGGAAGCAATGCTGCATTCTGATGCGTCTATCCGGTCTGCGCACTAGGTTAATCATGTAAACGTTGTCCATGTTCAGCGTATCTTGTTCAGGATAGGTTATGTACTGCGCCATCAAAGAGCTCAACGGCAATGGTTCCTGCTGGGCTAAAAATGAAATTTAAATTATGAATAGTACTCTAAAGATATGTCGTAAGAAAGTATTTTGTCTATTGTCTATAAAATATCACAACACTCACACAGCACTTCTAGTTTTAAGTTTGTCAACTGTTGATGATCTTGGGAAATTGTGTCTCGAGTTTCAAGCGGAACCATGACAAATCCGTAGACTTCATCGTTGCATATATGTAAAGGTATACCTGCGATTTCAATGTATTAAATAAGGAGACAATGTCTTTTTGTTATTTTATAGTAAAAGTGTTAAATGTACCAGATCTGTTAGCTCCTATGGCGAATGTTATAATGTCATCCTTGGGTCCGTCGTAGAATTTCAGTCTATCAGATTTATATGTTAACAAATCGCTGTCCGATTTTCTCAAATCAATCAGGACTGCACTGTGAATCATTGGCACTTCCAGACATCCAACTTCCTCTCGATTGAGTATAGGTTTATATCTCTCAGTTCTGACGTAATAATAATCTTCTGTCATCCCGGCCCAAAAATTACTGTACATTCCATCTGACTTTAGTAATGGCGCCACTACAGTGTGATTACTTTTAACTAAATTCTTCAAAATTTTTGAATTGGTCAGAAACGCATCTGCATCTAACATCTGTAAGTTAAAATTTAAATAATAAATAGATTCCATGTATCAACCCATACGGCACAAAAGAGAGAGATACGTAATAGGCAGACACATGTTTCAGCAACGTTTCTAGAACGTTGCTGAACGTTTAGTATTGTATGGGAAATAAATAATGGAGAACGTACAAAGAGAAAATCTGCCCAAATTTTCCGGGCATGGTTTAGGGCTTGTTCACGTAGCTGGATAACGTGAGAAAATCTAGAAGGCGTCCAATCAGCCAATCCTTTTTCGTCTGATAATCCGTGCGAAACTTCGTCAAGAATCAGATCTACACTATGATATCTTTTACTTTGTGTCTCTAACCAAGTTTTCAATATCTCAATAGAGTTGTCAATATTATTATCACTGCGTATCCTGAAAAGAAAAAATACAATTTGCTTCAACCAACGATATGATTCATATACAATAGAGCGAGTCCTCGTTAATATAAATTGGCAATGACAATGCTTTTGCGATTATTTAAATAGTTGGTAAATCTGTCCAAACATATTGATCTCAATACGTTTACAGTTCGTAAAGTGTATAATAAAATCTATTGATGACTTTGTCTTTTATTTTATGGCCGTAAAAATTCCATCATGTCCACTGCAGCTTCGTTTATTTAAACCAGGTGGCTGCAAGGTGCGCACCGATGCGCGCGCAACACCTACATATATAAATGTTTCTTTGCATCTGACGCGTAAGTTTCTCGTTTGTGATTGAGGTGCAATTTAAGTGTCCAAATAAACTTAGAGAAGCCGTGAATCACTTCAGGAATTATGGTGAGGACTTTTCAGAGTCCTAACAATCAGTTTATTAATGCTGTATGCGTAGAATTAGTATAGGAGCTCAATAACTATTCCAAGGTTTAAAAGCAACAGGTAGACTTGCGCTGTTCCGCCATTGTTACAAATAGTAGATGACCGCCAAATTGATCGAAAAATGTTAATTTTTCTATATTTCGATATAAGAATGCTGAATATATTAGACAACGAATAGAATAAAATGTTTGATCATTATTTTAAATTATTTGGACGTATATGAGTTCTATCGATTTGCTTATTAATTAGTAAATCTTGATACAATTTAGATTTCGACAAAAATGACTTCTATCTGGTCCCAATTTTTAAAACTCCTTAAGAAACATTTCAGTCTTTTCCAAGCCGTATGAAATATATTGGTTAAGATTTGTCCATTGTCTTAAGACACTAATATCAATCATCAATAATGACCAGTGACATAAATTGCTATATGAAGAATTAAAGTTTAAGTACATCCTCTGTGATAATAGCATCTCTGACACATCCAATGAATAATATTCTAATCCTCAAGGGGTAACATAAAAAAGTGAGGTTACATTCATGGGATGCAAAATATTCTACGATTCATGAGATAAATCTTACTTACCACAACGATATTCTGTCTGTCGGATATTCAAGTCTTTCCAAAAGGGTCAAAAAGTATGGCAACGTGTGCGCCTTGTTCCTCACTAAAATCGCTATTAGCACCGTTGGCTCTTTTGTATTACTGTCACCTAAAACACAGACGGACCACGCGGCGAACACACCAAACACCAGCCAAATGATAGTTTGCATTTTTATTCTCTCCGGTTATCTGCTCTGATGCACTGGCTGCATTTGTCGAGCGACCGGAATCCGCTGGAAGATATAGAAAAAAATCTGATGATAGGAACAGATGTATTTATCGTGTAAATGGAAACCGAGAGGTCACTAGTTATATGTCGTTTTGATAAGCGTGCGTGCACGCGGCATTTAGAGTCGATAACCTAGGAAACTGTAGTTGAAGAAGCTTTTGAAATAAAATAGAATGGATTGAAGAATAATTGTATTTTTGTTCATTTTGTATTTTACAAAATTTTAAAAATATTACTACATATCACTGTTCTTGATGTTTTATTTCTTAGATTATTCTTTGATTTGATGATTTGCTTTCTTTTTCTGGATCCTCCTTTTTGGAGTCACTAGCATCCTTTGCACTTTCTGATTTGGATTTCTTTTTTGGTGCATAACTTAAACTTGATTTGTCAAAGTCCATTGTCATTATACCCAGGTCTCCGCTGTAACGATTTTTTGCGACTTGTAAATACTTTTTTCCTCTAACACTAGTCAGCCGCTTGTCTTGAATTATTAGGATGTTGTCAGCTTCCTGACTGGCTTTTGCTCCACCAAAAATTGACGATGTCGTCAGTTCCTCGGAATCACGTTCCTTCCTTGGATGAATGACAAGAGTAACGTGACAGTTGTACTTCGTGGCGAATGTTCGAAAAGCTGCAACTATTCCATCTTGCTTCCAAAATCTATGAACATGCATTTTTTTAAGTAAGTGTAAACAGGTATACGTGATATACAACTACATGATATTTCAGTATACTTTTTATGTACCTGTCAATGTGTTTTGATTCTTCGGACATCCCCATCATGAATTGAACATTGTCAATTATTACATGAGCAATATCGTGAACGTACGTTGCATGTTCAACAGCCTGAAATAAAAGCACAATTGAAAGATTCGCAATTTTGAGACGAATAGGTTGCTAAGTCAACGGTAAAGTACCTCCATTACGATCTTGACACTTTGCTGTCCGTGAAATGTCATAAAGTAAATTGGCAACTTTTGAAAAGCATCTGCATAAGTGTCAAAATTTTGTAAATTGTCATCCAACGGCAATCCCACCATCTGCTGTAACATTGTTCGCGCTAAACGTGCGTTTCGAATTTCAAAGCTACCCCACAAAGTATTCACTCCTTGCATTGCTAGGTCGAGCGAATATTCGCTCATGAATGTTGTTTTTCCAGAACCTAATAAGAAACTGTAATAATATCCAATTTCATCATATGATTCAGATTATTTGTAATATGTACCCGTTGGTCCAGTAAGGACTGTGAATTCTCCTCTTCTGTGTCCCTTCAAGATTCGATTCAACGACGGGTACCTTTTCCATTTAACTCCTTGAACTTTATCTATATTTTGCAAATCGCTCAATACGTCTTGCCTGAGACTTTCAAAAGTAGTGATGCTTTTGTGCCAGATTGGTGTAGCTTTTTGGAGGATGCTTTTGAGATCATAATTCATGGTAGCTGCGATTTTTGGACTTGGTTGTTGAATAATCGGTCGTACAAAGTGGCACCTTCGTTCGTCGAGTTTCTTAGCGAATTGTCTTGCAGTGTCCCAGCTTGGCTCATCATTTCCAAACCACAGTATTAACTTTTTATATGTTTCTAAGCTTGGCAGAATTTCTTGCGGTATAGTTTGTAAGCCATATGGTAGGCAAATCACAACATTCGCGGATCTATGAGAAATCAGAGCAAGTAGATCTTGTATGGTGGGAACAACTACTGCCGTACCATCACATTTACTACTCCTTTGTTTGTAGATTATTAGACCACTGGTATCGTAAGTTGGTTCTGTTTTCTCTTCGTTTGAAGCTTTGGAAAGGTATTTATATCCTACAATACTACCGGAAGACGTTATAAGTGGAAAATATAAATTGTTTGTTGATACATCGTATAGACAATCTAACTGATCCATTGCCTCTTTCGAGATATCCTGTAAGAAGTGGATGTATAATTTTCATGTCAATATTTTTCTACTTACATTTTATAAGACACCACTTACTGGAAGCCTATGAATATTAAGTACATCTTTGTAATTCTGGTCGGATAATTCAGTAATTGATTTCAAGGTGTTCTTAAGTTTTGTCCATTTTTTAGTAAAGTCTTCTTTTACTTGCAAGACTTCTTTAAATGCCTTTAGTTCCTCGAGAATTTCACTGGATTTCTTTGGTAATAGGAACTTTTCCAATGTGCTCCAAGGACCAGAATGCCTACAATTTTCACACATAAAAAACCCTGAAAAGCGTATTTAATTAAAATACTATATTTGTTCTTAAGATTATTATTACTCACCTGTTGTCTTATTTATATACACTTTAAAATCTTTTTTTTTGTCGGTCTCACACATGGGACAAGCTGTAATGATACATGCGTGTCCTTCTAAGAAATTGACATTAAATGACTTTAGAGTCCTCTTCACTTGAATTACAGAGACACCAGGTGTAGCTTCGTTTGGTTCTCCATGAAAGTATCGAAGTGCAATGTGATTTATGTTGTATTTCATTCTGCTTAATACCCGACATCGAAGAAAGAGTCTCAAAGACATGATACTTAATGCATAAATTCTCTGTGACCATTTATATAATAAATATATAAATCATACAATAACTTGTTCTTAGGACAAATAGTTACTAAAGCAACTGTGAATCATGGATATTTATAATATTTATTCCTCTGCTATTAGATGGTAAACAGATTAACCATTTTATATATTTAAAGAAATGGTATTTAATATTATACGAATTAATATATTCTATATTATGTTCCTGAATATGATACATGTAGCTTATAAAATTGTCTATTAGTATTTTGTTAACCGGTGTATTCCGTTGTTAACCCCCGTTGCAGGAGCAAAACTCTTATAATGAATAAAGTAATCAGTGTTAATGCCAAAGGTTTAAACAGACGTTTCGATAGACCAGAATATAGTCAATACATATTTTGGAATGTCACAAAAAAAATACGATATTGTTTAAGAATAAAATATGAATAGTTTAACTACACGTGATGTCTATTCCTGATGAAATATACCTATATTGTGCGCTTATGCCCCCACTACATTTTTCAGTAGCGCAGTTCTGCTCAGGCATACCAAGGGTAAGTTGTTACGAATCTTGAAATTATATTGATCAGTTACGTATTTATAATGTAATTCTGCACAATTCAATTTGCATTGCGTTTTTTATACGATCGCATGAGAAAAGGCAGAAAAAATCATTCGAATGAATATTATGAGTTAACCTATATTTTAAGACTCTGAGGATTTATTTATTGTCATTAATTATATTACTTTTGTGAGGAAGGAATGTCATAAGATATAATTAGTGTACCTAGTGATAATTTGATTAATTATCTGATTAATGATTTTGAATGATAATTAGTGTTTATTATGTAATACTTACTTGTGTAGCATAACCTGAAATTTTCATTTCCTATATTGACCTTTCGAGCAGGTTAATGGGTTCTTCTTTCAAAAACATCATTGGAACTGTGAGACGATACTTTGTGGTAGTGATCTTCCCCACAACTACTATTGGTTTAATTTACGCTGATTATATGCACACCCGTGACTGGAAGAAATCACAACTTCAGAAAGAACAACAGAACGCAGTTACAGCCTAATAAGATGGCATTCCACGCCTATATTTACAAGCAGTATATTCCATTTATCATCATTCCGGCCTTGGGATTTATAGGTGGCTTGTATTTGGAACGCCTTGAAGATGAGAGATTTACCATGTTCAGAGACAAATCTGCTCTGTATGGTAAGCAAAAGGCTCCTGGAGAACCTCCTTCGTGGTGAACAACTTTTGAATGTAATAAAAATATGTTAGTTAGTTCAACTGTCTCTTATGTATCAATAATGCAGAATAAAACTTGGCAGTGATACAAAAACTTTGTGCTGCGTTTCTAATTCTTGTAATAAAAGTACTTTATTTTTTAGTGATTTTCCTGGTAGACACTTAAGAACCCTAATAGGTCCTATTCCACTACGCTGAAAATATATACCACAATAGGATTTTTGGGTCCAGTTTTTTTTATCAATACATTTAGTAATAAATCATACAATCATATATTGCACTAACGGAATATTGTAAATTTTCTTCCTTTGCTTTCTCGCTTCTTTAAAGATTTTTCAATTTTCAAATTGCTACCGAAATTTTCCTTATTTTCAAAGTCCTCAGTTGCCATACGTTTTGTGGTCATGTTATAGGCTTGCCTTTTTTTCTGAAGCCATTCGCTCGCTTCGGCATTCCATGAAATTGGCCTGTCTTTTGTGCTTTTTTCATTTTTGCATCGCGAAACTTTATTTCCAGTTTCCAAATTTAAATACGAATACTTCGTATCATTTGTGCTGCCATTGTCAGTTTTATTTATTTGTTGAATCTTTAAATTATTTGTATTTACATTCTTGTCTATCAATCCATAATTTTGAAATTTAGTGTCTTCATTTTGCGACACTAAAATATTTTCGCTGACTTTCTTCAATACCTTCTCTTCCTCTATATCGGCATAAGGTCGCTTCTCCGCCATGCAAAAATTTGTAAAATTAGAAACGTCTTTTTTACGATCGTTTCTGATGTATCGCTCACTGGCTGATCTCGTGAATACGTAAGGCCTTTTGAAAATCTCCGGATCAAACTTTTTCGAAGTTATAGCGAAGGAAGCATCTCCGATATCTGCTGATAAAGTGGAATCCAAATCGTCGTAAGAGATTTTAGGTCGAGGGCGTGATTTAAAGCTGCTGTAACCGCTAAATCTGCTTATAGGATTTTCATACGTGCCATTACTGCTATGAGAATTTATATCTATCGAATTCATGTTATTCGTAGTAAGAGAACTTCTTGAATTTGGAGGATTTTTCAAAACTCGAATTTCAAAATCATTAACTCCAGTTCCTGTCGAACTGGAAGAAATTTTCATCTTTGACTGCTGAATCATTCTACATTTTTCGAGATGCTCAGACATTTTAGAATGACAAGATTTCTGCGCGATATCATTATTATCTATAGTGGAAGCGCGCGAAAGCTTGCAGCTTCCACTTCCTCTTGAATTCTTCGATGATCTCGAATCGGTCGAGCAGCTAGAAGAAATTCTTGATTCAACATTCCTTTTGTCGTCGAATGAATTTTCAAATATTTTACGTTCATATTGCGCCTTTGTGGCGCGTGTGCACTTATCCGCCAATTGGTTCTCGAGTTTCCCACACCGCGGCGCAATGTCGTATTCTCCTGGCAGCAGGACGCTTGAAAATTGCGTATCGCAATCATTTCTCTCGGACACAACATCTTTTACTATTTTTCTGATAAATTCTTTAGAATCCTCAGATGATCGAGACTCGAGATTTCTCTCACTCTCGGAATTTGGCAGACTCTCGACGCTCTGCAAATATCGGCTTCGTTTCAAGTATAAGTCAGCCTTCTGGACCTTCTCCTTGACGAGTCTTTCCAGGATTCGTAATTCTTTTTCCTTTTTGAAGAGAAGCCTTTCCCTATCCTGAAGAGCGACTTCCTTGTCCCTGAGGAAAGCTTCTCTTTGCCGAAGTGATTCCAGTCGTTGTAGCCAATTCTCTTTGAAAACTTCTTCGCTAACTTCCTGGGGACTTTGAGTGGCGATCTGGTAACCATTTTTCATGGCATGATAACAAAATTCCCGATAATTCTCTTCGAGAATTTCACCACGTTCGTCTATCGATTTCAGGCTGCTCGTTCGTTTCGGTGGCTTCGGAATCTGCAGATTATCAAATGACTTTGAAATCGCTCGACAATTGCGACTCAAAAAGTCTGGACGCTTAAAGAGAGTGTGCATCGGCTCCCTTGAATATTTTGATTTTTCAACATATGGCACAGCATAAATCGGCTCATCGATTTCTTCATAAATTTCTTCAAGTTCTACTTCATTCGATCTCGATCCTTCGCTAGCATCTATCAAACTTTCGTTATGCAATTCACATTTAATATCATTTGAATTTTCAGATACTCCTTCAAGAATTTCTTGCTCGTGCGATGCAGTCTGGACACTCGTTACATTTTTAACAGCCAGGACCTTCGTAATTATTAGCATCTCATTAGATTTACCTGTCGCACTCGTTTCATCTTCCTCCTCCTGGAATTCTCTCTCTTCAACTTTCGATCTGTTTGCTATTTTCACATCATCGATCTCGTTGACATTGGATTCCACTGTACAATTTACAGCAGCCTCGTCTTTGACCGTCTCAATGATTATACTGGGTATTATGAATGCCTCGACTTTATATTTCTTTAGTTTCCCACCCTGACAATTATTTTCTTCATCGACGCTCTCCATGCTTAAGATTTACCACATGCTGCAATAAAATAAACATATTTAAAGGTTTGTAATTTAACGATATCTTGCTAATGCAATAACTTGAAGACCAATTCAACGTACCTCTGCGTTCCTCTAGATCTTTCGTATATTTTTCAAACTCTGCACTTATGCTCCTTATCACGTAGAAGATAAGTATTTTAGCACTTATCGTAACTGCCAATATTTACTATCTGCAAAATATTCATTGAAAAGGGCCCCAGGCCTCGATAAAATGAACTTCCCTCATCTCTAACCACTTCCCAAGCACCGAGAGCATCTTCTGAGGTCTCACCATCCAAATTAACATCTCCTTATCCGACGGACTCTTCTCAAGTCTCTTTCTTATCACCACGTTACTATACAATCAAGCGTGATTCCACAGACTCCCTGATGTAAACAGTCTCAGCCACTCTGAGCTCTTCTGGCCCCACAGCATTCCTACGAATAGCAAACCGCACAAGGTCCCGGACCCTTTTGGATCCTGTAACGGTCGGTGCCAGTCGGCGCAAAGGGCCCTGTGGTTCCTTGCACGCTGGTTCATATTTCCCTAGAAGATTCTCTACTATAGGTCCATTCCGTTTAAAGGAGGCATCGGATGGGTCAGATTTCAGACAATGGAATCTCTCAGGGTGGCCACTAGGAGCATAGGATCAGGTGCAGGGGTATATAACCTGCTTAATAACTAGACCTGCTTCTTTCTTTTGAAACACACTATAGCGAACAGACGCACCCAATAACGATTGTATTGCATGTAAATTTTGAAGAGTATTTACTGTCAGAAAAATCTGGATAACGATAACGAAGAACGTTCTTTTCATTGAGATAAAATATCATTCCCTTATCAGAATCGAGATGGACAAAAGTACTATTGATTGATCAACGTCCCTTATCCTGAATCAGATATTACGTTGAAAATAAAATTCAATATTTATCATTTCGCTAAAAAGAATAATTAAAAAAGAATAGGAACGTTTCACCGTTAGCCGTTATCGGCCTTGGCATAGCTCAACGCGCTTCGTTAAAAACAACACAGAACCTCCAATAAACCGAGTATTGCTCATCGCGTTCTCTTTTCAGCCGATTTCATTGCTGGTGCAATGCACTCGATAATACCCGCAGGTTATTAAACGCTTGGCGTATGGCATAGGCACATTCAACTTTTTTTAGCAATAAAAATAAACCGTCACTGCTTGAGTCACGATTGCCGAAACCATTGAACTCGTATTCTGGCCCATAATACTGTATGGGTTAATTTGTGTAATAACAATGTCGAATAAAATCTTTTAAGGCTATATAAGCTACGTAGGCAGGTACCATGAAATATCCATAGGTTTTATAGGCAATGACCTTAACGGATTGACAAAGAAAATTTCATAAAACATTATAATGCTCGATACAGTTATACGGCTTGTGTAACAGAAATGAACGCCGAATTGAAATCTGATAAATCGTAAGCAGCTACCGCGTACTGCCTGTAGGCTTTGCGAAGAATGATCTTGATCGATGAAGAAATCAAATAAGAGAGAGTTATTTACGGAATCTCATTACTTTGCTGATCTGTCGACCCATCCACCCTCGCCTTCTCTTACCTCTATACTCCGTTCGTCATAATTGTCGAAACTTCGCAAGGTGCTTTATATACGTAGATACGTAACTTCCTAGTGAGGACGAGAGGAGCATAAAGAGTTCGTTATTTCCTGATAATAATGTTAATTGCTTGTACTTGGCGCATACAAATTGTCAATCCCCTACCAATGTCCAATCCTCGTGTCCTGGTAGTTGTGACTGTCTTCCGTATATGTTACGTAGTATAAATTTGTTCGTTTCCCTCGTAACGAAGGCATTCGCAGTGATCCTATAGGTATTCTTGGTTCTTCTATCTTGTAAAAGGCAGCTTGCCCAACCTGTATGTAAGTAGCGAGCCTAGAGAATGTAGAAATTTCATTTCCGCTTCTGGATAAAAGTTTTCAGTGGGAAAGAAACTGCTGCCGATAATTTCAGCTGGATTTCTGATAGCGATCGAAGGATTTTATTTTATTGTTCTTATTTATAGTGCGGAAAATGAAGCTGTGGTGTATTTACTTTATCTTACCGTTGGTGGTTGGTTTGGGAAAAAGTCGATACGATGGATACTACCTCTATAGAATTGTACCGAACGACCTTGCCGATTTGAATATTTTGAAAAATATTCGTGACGACGAAGATTACAGCTTTTGGAGCGAATTGAGTCTCCACGTGCCTACTGATGTTTTGGTGTCGCCAGGTAAAATTGAGGAATTTGAGAAACTCGTAAACGTCAGTGGAATGGACGTTGAGATAATGATGGATGACGTTCAGAAATATATTGATTCTGAAAATCCAAATGTCAATCTTCGTGGTAACTTTGACTGGAAAGCGTATTACAGGCTGGACGTGGTAAGAGATCGGTTGATTTAATTATTTTTGAGAAATGGCTGTTAATAAATTTATTGATTTCTTTCATTCAGATTAATAATTGGATGGATTCCTTGGTTGCCGAATATCCGAAAATACTCACGGGACTGATTGGTGGTCGCAGCTTTGAGGGCAGAGAGATTCGTGGTGTCAAGCTATCCTTTAGGGATGGTAACCCTGGAATATTTCTCGAGGGTGGTATTCATGCACGCGAATGGATTTCACCGGCCGTCGTAACTTACGTGTTGAATGAATTTATAACCAGCGACGATCCCATCGTAAGATACACGGCCGAATCGTTTGACTGGTATATCTTTCCCAACTTCAATCCCGACGGCTACGAGTATACGCACACTCAGGTAAAGGCGTGGGAGGGGGAATAAGAAATCAAAAGTATTGGAGTAGAAAAACACGTATAAAAGTTTTATTGCTCCTTGATTTGGCTTTTAGAATCGTTTATGGAGAAAAACAAGAAAACCGTATAACAGCAGATGCGTTGGAGCAGATCCTAACAGAAATTGGAATTTCCATTGGGCAGGTGAAAAGCAGGAAAAGATTTTTTTAGAAAAATCTGTGCACGTCTCTTCAGTTTTTTTTTTTTTAATATCTTTTCAGAGGGTGGCACGAGTAAAAATCCTTGCAGTGAAATTTTTCCAGGCGATAAGCCATTTTCGGAAATCGAAACTAAAAGCATGTCCGAATATATTACTAGTTTAAAGGATAAAATATTCGCGTACGTCGCATTTCACAGCTACAGTCAGTTGCTGTTAATACCGTATGGACACAGTAACGCAAAAATTGAGAATTTCGACGATCTCCTGAAAATTGGAAACTTTTCTGCCGATGTCTTAGAAAGGAGGTACGGCACACGGTACAGGGTTGGCAACATTGTCGACGTGATATGTGAGTAAAGAGAATAATTTCGCAAAGGGATGTAACTTTGAGCACCTTGTAGTTATGTCATCTCCATAAATTTAATTCGCTTCCATTACAGACGTCGCTTCCGGTGGTTCAATGGACTGGGTCAGAGGTACCTTTCATACCCCTATTGCCTTTACGTATGAATTGCGAGATAAGGGTCGATATGGATTTCTCTTACCTGCTAATCAAATAATACCAACTGCTGAGGAGACTCTTGATTCTCTGGTAGCCATGTTTCAGGAAGCGGAGAGACTTGGATATGGAAGCTACGGACGTTCTATTGATAGTGATATTTAATTAGTGTAATTGTACGTTATTAATTGCATATATGCTAAATGCACTGTTATCGGGTAATAATGATCATTCTGTAAAACACGCGATAAATACTTATTGCTATTACTATTTTATAATTACGTAATTTAGATATCATGTTAATAAAAAATCAATGTGTACTTGCATTGTTAAAAAATTATCATTGCTGTGATTAGATCAATTGTGACAATTTTATCAGTTATTATCGCCGTGACCAATACAGTAGTATATCGTGATTGGTACCGTCTGAAGTTAATGGAAAATTTTAGATTGATCAATTAACAATTACATTGCGCAACAAATTCTATTGTCGGTAAGTAGTTGCCTTATACAATAAATGAACTATAAAAGAATGTCATCATTTTTAACTTTTTCAAAGCAGTGATTAAAAACACACGTATCTGTTATCTCTTGACAAAGAGTGACACTGATGCAATGATATTCATCGGATTTCACTATTTTAATTAACTTATCCGCTTATCAAGGAAGATAATGACTCTGAGTTTTAGTGACGTGTGTACAGTTAAAAGGATAAATAGTATCAAAGTCAATTGAGATGTTTGCATTATTTTCTCTCCATTGCTAGAGAACGGGTAAGTTAATTTATAATTTATTAGTGAACGAGACACGTTAAAAGGAAAATCTAAATTTTATTACAGAGAAGTAAATCATGAAGTGTTTGATTATTTTGGCCTTGGTCGCTTTGGCCATAGCCGAGAAATTCTCCTACAAGGATTACAAGGTCTACAGAATTTTGCCAACAACAGCAGAACAATTGACCATTTTGCGAAATTTCGAAACAGATATTACGGATTCCGTAAGTTTAATATTTCTACATATATATCTGTCATGTTTTAAAAAAGAAAATTACACAAAAAATCTTTTACTCCGTTGCAGTATTCATTTTGGAATGGACCAAGCCGTGGAAATGTTTCAGCTGATCTGATGGTGTCTCCAGCTAAAGCCAAAGAATTTGTTGAATTAATGGCTGCCGTGGAAATGAAATATTCAGTTTACATAGAAGACGTTCAAGCACTAATTGATGCTGAAAATCCAGTGGACATCTTCAGAAGTTCCGATTTCACCTTCACAAGGTACCACACCCTGGAACAGATTTATGCCTGGCTAGACTCCTTGGCAGTGACTTATCCGGACAACGTAGAGGTGATAGTCGGTGGATCGACGTACGAAAAGCGGCAAATTAAGGGCATCAAAATTTCCTTTACTCACGGCAACCCTGGAGTTTTTATCGAGGGTGGAATTCACGCCAGGGAGTGGATTTCACCAGCTACCATTACATATATTATCAATGAGTTATTGACAAGTAAGGACAGTGATGTCAGGTCATTGGCTGAAAGTCATGATTGGTACATCTTCCCTGTCTTCAATCCAGACGGATACGTTTATACTCATACTACGGTAATCAACAAAACGAGTACTTAAATAATTAATAATTATTCAAGAACAATCAATTTTACTACATTATAGTTCCAATTTTAGTCAAGATTGTGGCGTAAGACTCGTTCTTATAACAGTATCTTTTGTCGCGGTGCTGATCCTAATAGGAATTGGGGTTACCAGTGGATGAGTATGTTTCCATTTTATTTATTTTTTTTTTTTTTGAAATTTTTAGAAACTAAAAGAGATGCTCTTTGTCTCTTAGGTGGAGGAGCCAGTAGTAACCCTTGTATGGATACTTTCGCCGGAAGTTCTGCTTTCTCTGAAATCGAGACTAAATCCATGTCAGACTACATCACTTCCATATCTGACAAATTCTACGCCTACATTTCATTCCATAGTTACTCGCAATTGCTTCTAATGCCCTATGGTCACACCACCGACCATTTGGACAATTATGATGATCTGGTAAGTTAACTTATTGGTAAATTCTAAATCCTGTGTTTACTTGAATTCTTTTTCTTTCAGTACGCCATTGGCATTAAAGCTGCCAATAAACTGTCTCAAAGATATGGAACGAAATATACTACTGGAAACGTTGCTGAAACTATTTGTATGTCATATACATTGTATTATTTCAAATGTATTCGACGACACATTGAGTTTCACTTTAATCAATTTGTAATTCCTACGATCATTTTCTTCCGTAGATATAGCCAGCGGTGGCTCTATGGACTGGGTGAAGGCTACTTTTGGAACACCTATTACTTATACTTATGAACTTCGTGATGTTGGAAGACACGGATTCGTGTTACCAGCTGAACAAATTATTCCTACGGGAGAGGAAACCCTGGATTCCCTTGTGACACTTTTCAAGGAGTCTGAATTGCGCGGTTATCCTGCAGTCCGTCCACGAGTAAAATAGCTTTTGAATGGGTCATCTTCTTTGTGAGCTTTATGGTAAAAGAGTCCCCTAGACAGGATCCTTGACGCTTGGGACAACTGTAGATTAGAAATCATAATAATTTCTCTGTACCAAAGAACATGCCTTATTAAATACAATTGCAGTTTCATCATTAGCATTGGTCCATGGTTAATCAATTGTACACGTGTCCTCGCTCGACGAAATAATCTTAAGGAAAGAAAAAGATGAAGCAAAGTTCCTTCAAGTATGTAAATGCGAATGTTCCTTAGCGATGACGTCTTTGGAATATTTTATCCTCAAGTCATCGGATGGTGTGGTTGACGGGTTGGAGCGATTTCCTTTGACGTCTTAATTATACCCTGTTAACCAAAAGACGCAACCTTCGGCGTAACAACCCTACAGCCCCGCAACCCTTCGACTCACTGAATACCCTTTTCGCAAAATATTCTCAACCCACGTTCTGCCCTTTACACGCAGCTGGAGATTATTGGAAAATTTTAAATTCAAAATTATCGCTTTACACCTGTCAAACGCATTTCAAACTTTCTTAAAGGTCATACGTAATATTTTGTCCCTCCGTGCGTACGTTGGTAATGAAAATGATATTGTATCTTGCATTAGGAAGTATTGAAGAATTCAAATCTATTACTTTTATTGTTTATTCTTCAAAGAACTGGACACCTTGCTGTCTACTTAGAATATTTTTCTTTTAATTGTAATATCACGACTTCATCATTTATGTAACGCTATAATTAATGACTCTCGAAATTTTCTAATGTTCCTAGCTACGTCACTGTCCCGATGCTCGATTCTTCTTGTGTTGTTTATGCAGCGTCCAGCCGTCATTCGATCATTTGTTTCGTCGAGTCAGTGCATCGCTAAGCGATCTTTCGTTGATAATAATCCAAGCACGTTTTTCCCACCGTGAAAATCGCTTTTAACATTTCTCCGGAGATTGGATCCGCTTTTACCATTATAGAGACCCTCCTGGAGACTCATTTGATCCCAACCGCCTGTAACACGACAGATTTTCATTTTCTTCGCTACCTCTGTAAGTTTCGTTTTTTTTTTTAGTTTTACCTCTTACGTTCTTCCTCGTATCCGAAAGATATTCCAGCACGTATAGGCGATTAACTTGGGGAATTTTAATGGGACTTTTGGAATTTTTTGCAATTTTATCTTGACCTTTTGTCACGCGCTGTTATTAATGGTTGCGCGTGACAATAAGGAATATTGGAGGTACTTGAATGTTTTTTTTTTAATTAGGAAACTGATTTTTTCCATTAGTTACAGCAAGTAATAATGTCGGCTTCCAATTCTATGGAGAATGACAAAAAACGGCTGAGAAATCAATTCAGTAAGGAGGAACGTTCTCAGCTCCTTATGATAATGAAGGAGTACAGTTTACTGTTGGATGACAAGAACTTGTCGATTTTGAGCCGAAAGGAGATTTGGGAAGCGATTGAGACGAGATTCAACGAGGGCGGACATTTTGCCAGGACTTCGGCACAATTGAAAAAATATTGGCAAAATTACAAGTATCACAATAAGAGGACCAGAATTATACAGAGGGTATGATGTATATTTTTGTTTGAGTTAATTTGATTTTGTTATTCGTTTTTTTGTTTTTATAGGATAATCCAAAAAGTCTGAGTCCCATAACAAAAAGGGTTATTCAAATTATGGCCGAAGTCGATCCTGAAGAATGGGGTCAATACGGGATAGTCGCTGGTTTAACGCCATCCAAGAGTTTGAATGCCTCGGTGGAAAACCAGACTGTTCGGTTAAAATCCAAAATTACGAAAACCAATAACCATGATATCTCTTCCAATGTGATATTATCGAGTAGTGAAATTTTCGAAAATAGTGTCACGGTCTCTCTAATATGTCCTGAGAATTCAGGAAATTTGAAAAATACCAGTGGCACCGCCACTCCCGGTCGACCCATAATTTCGACTCCAAAGAATAACGAAAATTTCGAAAATTTAGCAAAATTTGAAAAAACACAAAATTCATCGTCGAGGAAACCTGGCAGTGAAAAAATGAAGAAAAACGAAAACTTGGAAATAAAATGCAACCCATCGTACGAAGTAGCGACGCTCGAATGCGCAAATGACTTTTCGAAAGATTTCGAAAAAAAGAAAAAAGCACAGGAGCTCGGGGAATTCCTTGAAAAGTTCTCATCGTTGGAAGCTTCGGCTCGTAGACGAGTTCTTCAGGAAGTCAATGAAACAGTGGAGTCTATGGAGGTTCCAGAAGCGGATTCAGAGACTGGAAGTAAGGATCGGAAATGGGAAAAAATAAAAAACTTCAATCCCATTAAGGAAGCTGCTATGAATTCCCCGAGGGAAGATATAATGGCAATGCAGTTAATTTTGAAAGACCTGAGATCCATGGAAAGCCAAAAAATGGATGGAAATACTGAAGAAATTGACAGATGCATTTTCAAGTGTCACAACAAGAATTCCAATGAAGTATCGATTAATTCTCTTACTGATGCTGAAGTCGAGGAAATTGGTGGGTGCAAAGATATTAAAGCAGAATCTGTCAAGCGGCAACGTAAATTTAATGCGGAAATCGATAACACAAACGAATCAGTATCAAGCGAAGCTTTTGGGGAGAATAACGACGAAAAGGATATTGCGGAAACAGGAAGGCAAAATCTAGTTTCTCGAAATTCGATGAAACTTCTTGGAGATACGAGACAGCACGACGCTAAGTACGAACTGGACCATCGTTTGGAACTTCAGAAACTCGAGGTAATTCATGAGTCAGTTATTTCCAAGAAGTAACGCGTCGTTAAAGTATATCAGAGAATAATCGTTAGCTAATAATAAGATTGCAGAGATGCAGAAAGAATATTCTTTTTAATCTTATAAAAAGTTCCGTAAATAATTCTGTTGTAGACCGAGGAGAGTCGTTTGAAGTTAAAGGTATCGGAATTGGCCATTCGTGAAATCCGTTTGCGAATTCAATCCCTCGAGGAGGAGAGAAAACGAGAGAGAGAATTGCATGCGTTGCGATTGGCTGAAGTATCCAGGAGAACTTACCTAGACTGTCATCAATTTACTGGAACCCATTGAAGATCTGGCAGATTTTCAAAATCGCGTTCTGTTCGTTCGTTAGGATGCATCGTGTTGTTTTATTAATCTCCATATAGCAGAGAATGATGTCATATAGAAAAGAGTTATGGGACCATAGAAAATAACAATGTGTTTAATTCTGTGAAAACGAGCAACATTTAAAGTATATCTTGTACAAGGCGCAACACTCAACAGATCGGCGTAACAAACTGGAACAATTGTATCCTAGCAAGACACGAGCAATGCACGAGAAATTCATTGTAATTTATTTAAACTCTCATTAGTCATTTATCATTTCTTATCGTCATTGTTCGTGATTGATCGTCCCTCTCTTCTATTTTTGCGTTTCAATTTTTTAATCTTTTTTGCCAAATTTTCATTGTTTATTAACTATTTTAATTCGACCATCGTTTTATTGCGTTGCTTTGGTAACGCGTAAGTCGCGCTTTTTTCCATCTTCACGTCGACGTTATTGATTGTTAATAATTATCACAGAAAGTTCGTAAAACAATGACCGTACCGATTATTATAGGTTAGAGTTAGGCGGAAAATTTTCAGAGACGTAGCTTGCGAGTATAGCTATTAATAGTAATAGTAATGGTAATAGTAATAGTAGTGTTGCGTAACGATAATAATTATAGTGATAATGATATTAGTAGATAGTAATTGCGGTTATAAGTAGTACCATAGTATTTTAACGTAATTAATAATAATATTAATTATCGGAAAGGAATTTAGAAAATCGATACGTACATGTTTTTTTTCGTGCGGCTTATAACTGTCATTCGTGCCATTGAATTTGGCTGTGATTTTGCCTCGGCTAATTAGTCGCTAATTACAATACTAACGAGGTACTACAGAGAAACTTGCGAGATAGAATCGTTAAATGTGTATATGTTACTGCCGTAGGAGATAATGACGACTGACACGGCTGGAAAGTCAGTATTGTTTCCAAAATAAATATGGCCGCCTGAATCGTACACTTGTAACAATGAATGTTTGAATAATTGAAAAATCCAGTTTGAATTCAATTTTTTATCTGTCATCGTAAAATTGTTATCAAAAAGATTCAATATTTTCGATTGAAAAGTGTCAATGACAGCTTTTGTTATTTATGACAATATAAGGCGAGTGTATGTATATGATAATTCAGGCAGTCACGTTTATTAGTACAAATTTCTACCACTAGGATTCGCACCGTCGACTTTTCTTGATCAATATGAGCATCAAAGTGTGCATCTGTTTACTTACACGGTGCATTTAGTCAGAACGGTAGAATTGAAAAATGAGCAGTCTGATAGAATATTCTTAAAATTAGAAATTGCCGGAAAGATGTTGTCGGCCACATTTTTAACCCATTTTTTAAAGTCATTCTTATCATTCAACCTATTAGTTTCAGTACCTACACATTTTAAAAAATTTCTTTCTTTAGTCTTTAAGTATTAAACGCTCGTGGTGGCTAATTTTCAAATATATTTTAAGAGAAAGTGACACATAAAGCGTTCTAGGGTATTTTATCTAAGCGGTACTTTTCAGATTTGATTAATCGAAAATAGTAAAAATTACTTAAGATAGTCGCGAGGATGATTTTTTGTCTTAGCTTTCTTATCCTCGTGTCTTTTTTTTTCTTCTTACGGCTACGAGTGAATTAAATCGTACAATATATTGTATTGCAATCGAGGTGCGATTTATCGAGAGGAACTACCTTTATCTCTTTACGTTCTAAAGACGATGTCTAAATTTCCAATTTTTCCCAACACCTCGCACTTCGACCGTTTCAGGTATTGTAATCATATGACGATCTTTAATTAGCAGCAGTCGTATCTCATGGAAATATTAATCGCATCCATTCGAGACAAAGATAAAATAGAAATTTTTATCGATTTACAAGAAATAAACGTTAAGTAAGATTTTGGCTTCGTATTGAAAGCCGAGAAAAGAGTTAACAAATTTAGCATAAAAAATTATTCGAGTCAATGAAAATCCTCGAAGCAATAATTTTCACTAACTATATGTATACTTAAAAAAAATCGCACAAACGTCTTTCGATATAAATCACCCTTAGATACTTAAATTATTACTTATATATCATATCTATATATATATTACACGCTTTGTCGCGTAAAATCTTTAAAAATCCTCGTAAACGCTAAATCATTGAAAATTATTGCTACGCCATATTCGTCCACAAGTTGAGTGAGAGAGCGTTTCGAATATCGCAATATCTCCCGCCAAATTCTGGTTATACCTTAAGTACAGTGAGACTCGAATAAGAATGAAGAAGAATTCATCCGATAGATGGATTGAGATTCTATCAACTCGATTGAAAGAATATATATATATATATTATAGTATGTTACGTATACGTATTCGCACGTACATAAACGTGGCGCCACTAAACTAGATGAAAAACAGTTTGAATTTCGAGAGCCAACGGAATCACCAAGAAGACTGCGAAGATCGTGCGAGATAGATGGGAAAACTATTTCAGTTAAGTTTGTAGCTGATTTTCGCCGTTTGCCTGCTGTACCATCTTGACAATAAAGACTACATTATTATGATTATTATTTTCCCAGTTGACTTGGCCGTTAAGGAACGGCAGAGTGGAACTAACGTTTATTTCGCTCAGTTTACCAGGAAATTTAGGCAAACCCGTTCTAATAGGTTTCTGTAGGTGCTCGAATAAATTTGAAGTCAGCTTCGCAGGAATTTACGCGGGTGACGTAATAAAAATCCATAGGGTAAGGGAGAGGGCCATTATTCCAGCATGCCGGCCACCTATATCCTGTGCCATTTTTTCTCGTCTTTTTTCTCTCTCTCTGTCTCTCCTTTCATCTATCGTCCATTCCCCCAGACCCCACCAACCCCATCACGTGGGGCAGGTGACATTTTTCCAAGGGTGGCTCTCACTGGGTCCCCCGGAATCGCATGATGGATTACGTATATTACGTATTACGCAAAGGCTGGCCATGTTCGAGCAGAGTTGCACACACGGAGCCACTCGTACGTATGTACATACACATACAGCATATATATTGATATGCACGTGTGCGCTTCAGTCCTTGAGGATTTTCCTATTGGAAATCCTTGGAAACTTGATCTTTCTCTCGGATTACTTTTTCATTTTGATTCGTCCTTTCGTGCAGTTTCTTACTTTGACATACATACATGTCGTACGGTCCTCGTCTGTGGATTAAACGATATATACCTGCTACGTCAGAGGAGAGTTTCGAATTCGTAACTGTTACGAAGACCAATCGAGCTTAGTGGCATCTAGCGGGAGAAAATTCACTTAAGATAAATGGCGACGAGTGGCAGCGTAAAGGTAGTTTAAGAAACTGTAAAAACTGATAGCTATTCGAGCGTAAGCTATTTTATACTGCGATATACTGGAATATATCCCTCTGGATGTCTTTATAAATAGATATAGTGTATGATCCGTAGATACAGTCAGTGATCGTTCGGATGACACTGACATCGTCCATCATAAAAAATGCCAGACTATTTCTCGTGTCAGTTCCAACGCAGGCACCGTTAGCATTGTGATGGTAAGTACTTGGCTAAAATCTAGACGGAACAATATAAATAACAGGGTATTCGTGCACGAAATGACTAACGCTCGAAACTTCAAGTTCGAATGAAAAGCCATGTTTCCTCGCGTTCAAATTCTACGTGGCGCGGCAACCCAGACGTGTGATATATGAAAGGAAAACTATGTAAATACTCGCTTTCTATGCTCTTCGTCATTTCCTCTCTGTTCTATGAAACGAAATGGAGTATACCGCTATTCGTATTTTACTAGAAAAAAGGGAGCGAACCTGCTTAAAGATAATAACTTGAGATTTGCTTGCACTATTTTTTTCGCCTCTTATTCTTTCTCATCCAATTCATAATGCAGAAGTTCTCTGAATGCCGTCACTTTGACTAGTCAGCACGTAATCAATAATTTACAATACCTGCTTTTTTGGCCAATTTAAAGAAATAACGATAATGGATTCCTTTATTATTCTCCTCGACAATATATTGATTTTATATAACTGGTTTTATTGGACGGAGAAAAACTGTTCGCGACGATTTTACTTTGCGAACGGTACGACTTTAATTTCAAGATAATCGAAAATTTTCTTTCCTAGCATCACGTTTGCTCGTTTACTTTTATTGTATCGTAAAACGTAAGCGTGGAAAGAATGGGAGTGAAAAGGGAATGGGAATCGAAGAATCGGCTGATGTACGGCTTGGATATTGTTACACTGCTGGTGACGAATGCTACAGCGGGTTGAAAAATTCAGGATAGTTTTAACCATTCGGCATTTCAATACGACACATGGTGCGCGGAATACGTTTTCATTTTTGTCCAGAATTTCGGTCACGAACTCGGCGCCAGGAGGTGGGGGTGGTTACAGGGGGTATCGCTGATACCAAGTTCCACCTCTATGCCTCCCTTGATTAAACTCATACACATTGGCCCGAGGCATTCTCTCACCCCTTTGTGTCGTGCTTAACCTCGAACGATTTGAGCATCCCCTAAGTGATTCCGTGAAAGTCAAATTTCCACAAGCTTTTTTCTAAACTGTGGGAATAGAAATGGAGAAAATCGCAGGGTAAACGTCAAATAAGTGTATACATGTAAAAAGTGAAACGGCAGTTGAAGGGAATTGCACAAAATAAATGATTTCTTGAAAATAACGAAAAAAAGGATATCACAAAACTTTCTTAGTGTCACATTCGTCTTGAACAAAGTATCCTTTTTTCAGGTTCAGCAAAGCGCGCGTATAAATCCAAGGGTGGTTTGTACCTCTACCGGAGGTCTCAAGTTTCTGGATGTTTTTCCGATACTCCAAGCTATATCCCAGTTTTCAAAGTTACCCCAAAACTTTGACACACCGAACTTCCTGACATTTTTACACGTACGTATGTGTGTCTTTTTCTACATTTGCACCGGCAATCCTTCGCCATTTTACAATAGAAATTTCCAGTATATTTTTTCATACCCCTTACTTCTTGAACATCAATTGGATTAATACCGCGATGAACAAAGGAATAAAATTTCTTTCGGTGTAAAAAGATCGTTTACCCGAAGGGAGAAAGTGAAAGCCCGGGGCGCCACTAGTGCATAATACATTCCTGCTATATCGTTTGACTTTATGAAACTTCAGCAGGTTCGAGAACGATTCCTTCAACTTTTCAAGTGTTTCCATCTAATACGAAGATGCTTCTCTCGATAGGAAACTTCTGTAAGTAGCTATACTATTTCCTTTTTTGTTTGCCAATCCAAATGCACGAATATTTTAACGAATACGTAAAAGGGGGAACCACCGAGTCACTACCGGTAGGGGATTCCCCTTATCACCGGTGCAACCTCCAAATTTTCAAGTGAACAGCGAACAGAAAATCCGAACGAATAAAATGTGTTAATAAAATACAAAAAGAGGATAAACTGAAACTGAACCAATTGAGAAACCTGTGTTTGGTGTACGATTTATCGAAATGGAAATTGAGCTCCAATATCAATGGAGAGGGTTTATTCATTTATCGACCGAATAGAAGTTACTGTTGGGTCCGCGCGAAACGACATTTTTTTTATACGAAGTTGCAAGAAGGTTGAAGTGGAGAAAAGATTAAAGACTAAACGCGCTATACTTGTTGAATTATGCATGTAGACATTACCTAAAGTCCAAGATTCTTATTAGAGCACAAATAAGATTTTTAATTATGGCATAGTCATACATAGTATATATTTATACATATTTATATATTATGTACTGTAGTATACGCCGAAGATGGGGAAAGATGGTGAATTTTCCTGCAGGATTTCGAGGAGCCGCCTACCTCTGCCGTTAGGAAATGAAAGAGAATTGGCACTGGTCCAGAGGACGCTCACGTCTTTCGAAAGGGAATCGAAAAATTATCCAAATATCCGGTCGGCTTTGTGGAAGAATGTGCCTAGAACGTTAATTCCGTTGTAAAATCGAGAATTCGTTCCTGGCCGTTTCCGAACGCAGAAATACTTTGACCTTCGGTGGAATCCACGAGAGAAACTTTGATCGTCATTTAGTTCCTTTACATTTGACCTCCCACATTTGAATCTCGAGTGAAACCTTCCGTGAACCGAATTCCCATTTTTTATTCGACCCTTATCCTACATATCGTGTATTTTATTTAATTCCGGATATTCATGCCAAATCTTACTTTTCTATCAACCTTAACTCCGTTTATCCGATACGCACGAAAGGCTTGGATACTCGCCATAGAGTTTTTGGTGCACGAATTTTCAGCACAATCCCAGTCAACGTCAGTTCCATGCGCGTTGCGAAAACTTTTATTCCTCAACTACTGTATCTCTTATCACTTTTCTGGATAATCAAATCGGCACCAATTTCATATACGTACGCATACAATTCGTCAAAGTTCTTGTCAAGCCTTTTTTATGGGGATGATAAATTGAATGGAAAATTCAAGCGAGGCAGAATTTACGCATAGGAAATTCGTATGATTGTGTACGAGATTGAAAACGGTAGCATCGACAGCGAGTGAATAAGCGAAAAAGAGCATTATAAGAGTATGGATAAAAAATGAACAATGGTATAAATATAACGTATGGTATAGGAGTGAAGAATTTTTCAGGAAAATTTATTCCCTGTGTTCAAGCGACGAGCGATCTATGAATAAGCAATGGCTACCAATGTTTAAGAGTCTCCTCATGGCCAGACTGCACTATTCCCTGCGGATCCGGCTGTGTGTTTTCGCACGTGTTATAGCTCGTGTTCCCAAGGGAACATAGGACACGTAAGGAACGCTCAGCGTCTCAGCTCACGGATAATGCTGATATCATTGTTTTTATTTGTTTCATGGATTCTTCCTCACATCATTTTTCCTGTTGAAAGCTATCAGTCGCCAGACGTCAATTCGCGGAATATTTAAGACGAGGGTGCATACTGGTCCTATTGTGCAGTACAGCTGTACCTGAAGTTTCCTTGGTGCGCGACTATTCGGAACATTCTAACCGGAAACAACCTTCGTACCTTTGTATCCGGTGAGGAACTTCCATAATGAGATTTTGGTATACTCGTGAATTTCAGGTCACTCCATTCACGTCACGATGCAACGAACTGAGCTTGCACTTCGATTTCTATTAACTTTATGGATTATACGTATCATTTTTTTAGTTATTATATAATTTCTTTTTTTCTTTGTTTCTCTTTTTCCGCCATTTCCTTTTCTTTCGTTTTCCTCGAGCAAAGCTATCAGCGAAAATCGAGGGATATTTGAAGCATGAATGAATTAATTGTTTTTTGTTGTTGTGATGATTATTTGAATCTTCCGTTGCAAAGAAATTATTAGAGTAAGTAGTAACGGTAGAAGCAGTATCGCTAATATCAGCCAATTCTGATGAGCAACTTTCCGTTACTTTGACATTTTTTTTATATATCTCTCTTTGTCTATTTTATGATAAAAAAAAAGCCTCGTTAGGAATATTTAAAAGAGGCGCCGCGTTCGAGGACACAAAAAAATTTAATTATTATTAAAATCTGGGACGCAGGGAATTATGAATAAATAAATAATTCACTAGGAATTTTCGGTTCCTCGCGACAACAGACGCTTACTAAAAGTAGCTTAAAGAATAAATATTTCGGATTCTTCTCGTATATTCCTTTTCTTTCATTCACATTTATATTTTTCTTTTGAAATTCGTGCTGGAATTCCTACACGGATTTCGAAAGAACGCAGTTCCTGGGCTTTGATTGGAGAATTCAGGACGATGCAATTACGTAGCGATGACAAAACGAGACCGTCGTGAAATCTCTCCGAAAAAAAGTGATAAAGCAATTATCGCTCGTTACAAGAGAGAGAGAGAGAGAGAGAGAGAGAGAGAGAGAGAGAGAGAGTAATAACATATTTTTGTGCGGAACCATCGAGTCGCCAGGACGGATCCAATATCGTTGGGATGAAATTAAGATTCATCTTGCGTGTTTCCTGTTGTCCTTTTGCTGGCGAATCGAGAGGATCATTTCTTCTCGGCTTCCCGCGACGACGGGAAGTGCAGGTGAAATTGGTCTGAACGATTAAAAGTTTCAACAAGACTTTTCGGACCTTCGTTATAGTAGAAAGAGAAAAAGAGATGGATATACGAAGAGGATGAGGACAGACAGTAGATTAAAGCAAAACGAAAGATCGAGGACTAGAGAGAGAGAGAGAGAGAGAGAGAGAGAGAGAGGAAAGAAAAATAAAGAGAGTTAGCGTATAATGTCTTTTCTATATACAGAAAGAAAAATCCTCTTTCGATGGATAAAATGGATCGACGGATCCTTCGGCAAATCTCATATAAATTCGGCCAGGCCAACTTCCCGTCACGTGCGAAGCCGCGAGGAGGGACAAAAGGAAATCCTCGAACGTTTTCACGATTTATTCTGTTTTCATGTAACTGCCCGGCTTATCGTCCCAGGCCTCTTGCTACTCGCCGCCGCCTAAGGACAACGCCTGGACGATTCTCGGATCCGCCTTGCTACCCTCGCGGAATTCCTCGAGAGTCAGTTTGTCATCGTGATTCTTGTCCATCTGATCGAATATCTTGTCGACCCTCTTCTGAGGCGTGTTCTCGTCCTCGGCCTGCGGTTGTTGTCCCTGAAACAATTTTTTAATATATTAAGAAGAAGAAAAATTAGTACAAAATAATCTCTCCCCATACTTTATACCGATAAGCTATAACTTCTACATGGTCAAAGTTCATCTTAGGGGTTGTAACTATCGCAGGGGTCGCTGCTTAAAAACTAACTTTTAATTCGCGACTCTCTTCAATTTTTACGAGTCATTAAAGTTTCTCTTGCTATAAAGTACAGCCCGTTGGCTTACTCGACGAGGAATGAGTGAGAGGGTCGGAGTAAGAGGGCGCATGGAAATAGGGAAGCGGAAAGAGAGGGAGAGAGAGAGAAAAAATAAATGAAAGAGAAGAAGAAGAATGAACCGAGAAAAAAGGCATCACTGCCTGAGAAAATAAGAGGAGTCCCATAAACGGGGGAATTTACGCAATTTAAATTACATCCCTTGATGATACTCTCGTCGGATTTAATCCCACGGATCTGCTTCTTGCGGTGCCTCCTTTCGATATGGTTGGTATCACTGTAACGCAATGGAGCCCGGTGTATAAATCGTGCAATCCTATTTTCTCTCTTGTCTACAGAAAGACAGCTTAAAATATATCGCTACGTTTTCACGAGAGCGACGTAGTATCGAGCTGTTCAAAGTTCCAATCCTCAAAGTAACTCTGTGTTTACCCAGAGTTCCTACGACAATCCGTCCCGTTATTCACTTATCTCATTGGAAAAGCATTTTGCAGTTACGTAACAAACAGCTGGGTTATTCATTAAGCTGTCAACCTACATTGCACGGTACAGCCAATGAAACAAAGTGAATTCCACTATCGTCATTCCTGCTCACTCCACGAGTAATTTTTTTTCCGAGGTTGCTCCTTTGCTCGGACGTGATTCATTTGGACGATCGATAATCTCTTATCAACAGTAGGATAAGCATCGGGATTAATCACTCGGCAGGAAACCTCAATTCTGATATTTTATTTGATACTGCTGGTAAAGTCGTAATAACGAACGATCGTGAACGATTTTTATGATTCATACGATATGACAATTTTTAAATAATTTTTGGTGAATTTAAAGGGAGATCGACTTGTGACTCGATGTTTAATGTAGTGCATGGGTAGTTACGATCGACACTCACCACCATCTGATATATCGCGTCGACAATGTTGTACATCTCATCCCTCGTGATAAAACCGTCGTTGTCAACGTCGTAGAGCCTGAAAGCCCCTGAGAACAAATAAACCGATCAATCGATACGATATTAGTATGTGTATATAAACACGCAAGCGGTATTGGTCAGGGACCAGATACGCAATGTGGGGCGTTCATGCGGTAATATTGGTTTTAATAAAAAAAAGTAAACTGAACCTTGGAGCATTCGGTATTGGAATTCTAAGCTACCTTAACCTAGCATAGTCATTATCAAATGCATCACGAAAATCTTTATTGGTTTCGTTGATAATAAATCAATATTTTGACCCTTTGCACTCGACCTTTCCCCATTTTCTATACATTTTGCTGAGAGGAGACAGCCGGGTGCAAAGGGTTAATTGATAGAGCCAAAAAACGGAGTACTGAATTAATGACGTCTTATCGTGAAAATCAAATCGTTCCGTTCGATTGATTCGTTAGCGTTGAAGTTTGTACAGGTCAGAAATTAGTCAATGAAACAAGTCTGGGATTTCACGATGAAAAAATTAATTAAAGTGCCGAGGAGAGTTTGAAAAATCGATTTGATCTTTTGCAAAAAAAAAAGTTCTTTCCTGGATTTTTCATTATAGCCCCAAAGTTAGGTGGGAAGATGCAGAACATTTTCGCGAAACTTTTCTCCGTCGTTTCAAGATTTCCATCCAGGAGTACACTTTGGATGAAATCACCTACACGTTTTCACTTAATGAATATTAAACTGTTGTCTTGAAAGATTAACTCACAGTGCAGCTTCTCATCCAGATTGCCTCTCGACGTGACCGACAGCGCCCTTATGAACTCCTCGAATTCTATCGTGCCGTCCTGACATTTTCAAGAGAATTCCAGGGAGCAAGCACAAGAGAAAGAAAAAGGAAAGAAAAAACGAAAAAGAATTATCGAAATCAATTTGACGCTCGTACTAATAAAAATTTCGTATTAATTAACGTTTCGCCTGACGTCTATTAGGCACTTACGCTGTTTTCGTCGAAAACCCTAAAAACTAATGAGGCAAATTTCGACGGATCTCCTTGTGGAAAGAACTGCTTGTATATTTTGATAAATCCCTGAAAATATTTCCCATGTAATACAACTTTTTTTTTTCGTATACATAATTAAAATGACACTCACCTGTTCAGTGAGTAAACCATCCGGGCAGTCCTTGAGAAATCCTTTGTGCCTGTTTAGACGAGAGAAAAGAATATGAACTTTGGAAAATTGTATTTTAAGTAAAAACAAAAAAAAAGGGATAAGGACGGGCCTGCTAAAAAAATGGCTAAAGTGTTTTTAGAACGACGCAAAAACAGTGTCGAGCCACGGGGAAAGAATTCCACATCGATTCTCGAGGCTTCGGGCTATTTCTATGACAACGAACGTATCGCGCGACTTACTCGATGGTCGATATAAAAGACTCGGCTTTATTGTTTCTTACGGTATAATAAATGCAAAACGCACGAGGGGCTCCGACTTAATGAGAAAACGCGAACTTTTATTTATCTGGTGGCATAAAGAAAAGTGGGGAAAGAAGAGAAGAAAAATAAGGTTAATGTAAACTCACCATTGTCGTATCTCCTTTTCCGTGACTGGCAGGTCAAAGGTTGAGGACAAAAGAGAAAGGGGTGGTTGACAATTTAATAATCATACTTAATGATCCATCGACAAAATGGCCGGGGGGCACGCATGACAAAGAAGAGGAATTGTCCTCCGACATTCCTTAGCCTCCATGTTATTTAAAATATGTATTAGGGGTGCCAGAGGGGTAGCTTCGTCTATAAATAGTGCATCTCGTGTATTTGGAGGGATAGGAAAAATTGACCTCGATCGGGTGAATCATCCCCTAAGACTTTTTTCTTCCGTCCCCTCCCCCTCGACTATGAACCCAGTCCCCGCGACTGGGATCGCCTACAGCGATAACCTACGGCCCTGATGTCAACTTAAGGGATGAACCCTGCACACGTGACCTCTCATAACTTAATTTTTCACGGGGTTAAATCCTTGTCTCTCTTATTACGTATATATAGTATGAAAAAGTATGTGTGATGACGTAAGTTGTACTTGCGCGCGAATAAAAATGACGACTGCAAACGACTGTTACGAAAAGCCCCTTGCTGTAGTTCACATGAGAACGTGCATTGCTTTAGAATTTGACATCATTTTCGTGCGATTATTATTTAAATAGACGCGTTGCACGTTTTCCAAGGGCTTTGACCCCTTTCAATTGGGTTACAAATGTTTCTCGTGTGCTTACCTTATAACGAGACGAAAGCATGCGATATACAGGCTATGCTGGTGCAAGTAAGTAATAATACGCCAGGTAAATTTACGACTATTGCCACGTGTGCGTTATCGTTGTCAGTGAAAGGTTACAGATTTATTTCTCCCGATAATAAAACTGCTCGTCGACAACGAAAGTAAACTTGCGATTTAGATGGAGGGTTATCGATACTGAGCGGAACCTGATAATTTCTAAATTCGCATCGTTAGTCTGGCGATTCGTCAAAGTCCTTACGGGTTATTTACTTAAATGGGGTAGATTTTTCAAAATTAAAGGCGGTACCGCGTAACGATCTTCCGGAGGTAGCCTGACATTTTTCGCGAACGATAATTCATATTTCGCGACAAATTATCAAATTTTCACTAATGAAATAAAACCATTAGGGGCTGCGGGTGGGGTGCGGGGGGAGGGTCGGGCTACGTTTCCCAGAACACTGCACTAGGTGCGAATGGGAATGGGGATTCCGCAGTATTTTACACCCTTATTTCTGCAGTTCACTTGGGAATCAAGAAAACGGCGAATATACAACGGCCCTCCCTCCCTTCGAGCAGAAAACGTAAAAAGGGCTGATTTTGATACGTCTGATTGTGAGTGGGACTATTTTTCCTCGAGCTTTCATCCCCTTCACCTTTCACCTTGCCCCCTCCCTCCTCACTCCCTCCCCTCGACTCTGATTTATAAAGTGAATTTATTCCTTCGCACCCTGAGCCGCTTCCAGCAGGAAGGGCTGCGGCGACAGCAACCCCCTAAATCGAGGAAATCTTCGCTGGATGGAAACCTACATTTCTACGCGTCGAGTTTTGCGGTTATATGGTAATTTCTGTAGAATCCCCTCCAACGACGTGCATAAACATCCCCTAAAGAGAGAAACCACCCTTAGGTAGTGACCCCCCTCCCCCCTCGTTCCTCTGGATCCTCTTGAAAAAAGGACACTTGTTACCAAATATCGAGAAAGTGTCCTCTTTGTTATCCACTTATCGTTAGATTAGAACAGGTCATTTGGGTCAGATGGGATGGATTGCTCAAAGTGAAAGAGAAAATCCAGAGTATTATTGAGGTCACGTGGGATCCTAAGAAATTTTCAGCAAGAAACCCTGTAAATAGAAGCACTATTTCCGGTTGATTGACTGCCCTAGAGGTTGCCATATTCTCAAAGGGTTTCGCTGTATGTGTGAAACACACACACCACGTATTTCCCACGCGTCTCGCAAGTCTGGCTTATACCGGGTGTCCCAAGCAGCTCGAAAGGTAGGCAAAGGTAAAGCTGCTCTCGAGGGATCAACAGTTCGCCACCACGTGAGCACTGCGATATGCTAACAGGCAATAATTCAGTCCTCGTAGCGCCTCTGGCCGACGCCATATTAGCATTTTAATTCAACTAACCGTAGGAAATAGAGGAGAGACGGCTACGGGGTGCCTTAAGCGCCAGTCTAAGCGCCAGTCAAATCGCCAGTCAAATCGCCAGTCACGAATATCAACCGTCGATTCGTGACTTTCTCGCGTGACCACTGAGCTTCTTGATATCCCATTATGCCCCGAGCAAACGTTCCTGGCGCACCCCTATTTTTCTCCCCAATTCTTCCGTAATTTTACGTTTCACCCCCCTAACACAGGTATTCACAGTCAAACACATCGAAAGTTCCCCCCTCCCCCTCGCCCTGCTACCACCAATCGTCACTGTGTGTCTTGTGGGGTAGCTATACTTTAGGGGGTCCGGCGTTACGGTATTTCCTTTATTTCAACCCCCCTTATGTCTCTGGTCGTTTCTACCAACTGCCGCAGTTACCTTATCAACCATCGAGATAACACTCAAACGGGCGAATATATCAGATAATGACATATCGCACGTCCATCTACTTTCTACCTTTACTTTATCACACTCCTGCGTGAAGTTGTGGCTTTCCTTTTTTCCTCTCAAAAATATCCATTTTTACGGTACTTCCTTCCTCGGACACTATACGCACCTTTGTCAATGATTTTTATGTGTTGGCGATCGGATGAGCTTCGATGAAACTTGATGGGCTTATCGGCGCGAGGGTCAGCATTCGATGATAACGGGTGAAATTCATTTGTCAGTCTGTTGACGGCGTGGAAATTAATCATCGAGCAATTATCTTAATGCCTCATCGAAGAAGGGACAGCTACCTTGCGCGATCGATAATACGTATATTCTGTACTACCCGGCACTTTTGTACCATTTCCTTTGAAACGCCTTGTACTCCTGCCATGCGCACGTTAATCGCTTCCGCTGGTTTCATGTACAGGGCTGATATTAAAAAAGTATTTTTTACACCATTTTTTAAGCAGTCGCCATGGAAATGGCTGCCACCTGAAATCCTTAAACTATGTGAGCAACATGGACATTGTACACATTGCAATATAAACACAGGGACTCAACGAAATATTCATAAATGTAAATGAAGTCCCATGCGCTCCTATCGTTTGGAACTGTTCCAGACTTTTCGTACAGTTCCAGTGTTCCACCGTGTCACGGTTCTCTGGGTTTAGCAGTAAACAAAAAGTTATTTAACTTGAATTACGCGACCGACGATAAATCGCAGTTGCACCTAGAAATTTCAAAGGAGACCAAGTTTCGGAGTGGCTGCACGTTTTAGGTAATTTTTCAAAAACTCCCGTCACCGGATCTTCGCGCTCTGCACGCGTTGGCAGAAAATCCATAGAGATTTTGTAAAAAAAAAAAAAAATAATAATTTTCGCGTCGAGTATCTTCTGAAGGATACAAGAAACAGAGGATCCTTCTTAGGGGACTAATGCTACAATTTGTCATAGTAGGATTTGGAGGATTTGTTAGATCCGATGGTAGCTGAGATGAAGTAGGCTGACAAATGCCATTTTTCCAGATAATCGAAAAAATCGAGATCTCGCATCAGTTGCGATCCACCATAGAAGAAAAAAAAAACAGTGGATTCCATTTCCCGTGATCGACGTTCCGATTGTCGAGATGGCGGTAGGAAAATAGAAAAGTCGAAAAATGAGATGGTGATAAATACTTTGAAACGGAGCAACGCTGAAGCTGTTGGAAGTAGTAAAAAGCTAAGAAAGTTTGGAACTACGCAATTCCGTAACCGTAAGCAGACTCACTACGTAGCCACTTTAACGACTGAGCGATTAAGCCTCCCGTTAACCCTTTAACGGAAACTGGGAGATTCTGGCTCTCAGCAAGTCGCTCCTTTCTGCCAGGGTCGCTTCCCTTCTCGCTCTCCTTTTTCTCGTTTTTCAGCCAGTCTCGCAGGAACGCAGAAAAACAGACACGAAAAACCCTGAACACCTGTAATTTTCCTCGCAGCGACTTCACGTAATTGGTCTCAACGTTTCACGTCACAGAACTCTATTGTTGCGTCACTTGGCTGCACCCACCAGGGCTGTCCATATTTATTCTCTCGAGGGGACTTCTCTTGGCCATTTTCAAATTTCCTTTCTTCTCCCTAAAGACTCTTCTCACCGCCCAACGAAACATCCTGGCTAAGAAAACATACGACGGGTCGACCGCCTTTTCAGACTTGGCAAAACACAGCGAGCAGCATCCTCGTCTTAAGTATCTTCTTAAGGATAGCTGAGAATAGGGGAAAAAAAATTCAAAATATTGGAAAATGGTACTCGGACCTTTGTAAAGACCGTGCCGGGGTCTTCCTCTCGATACGTATAATCCTTGATATTTTCTTTGAAGAGAAAATCCCTGTCTGCAAGTCCACGACCCTTAATACTATTTGCGACCCCTGCGCGAGGGATAAAAAGAAAATCCACCGAGTGTTTCTACCGAATGGCCAAGGTTTTTTCAATTTATTGCCGAATCTGTTTGTCTTTGGTTGCCTCGTGGGTATGATAATAATAATAAGGTGGAAATTCTTCCAGTTCCCACTCGACACTCTCTTTACCCCTTTTCTCTCTTTTTCCTTTCGCTTCTCTATCCTCTTTTTACCCAAGAATTATTCGTGCCTTTTGTCTTATCACATTGTTCGGGAAAGCCACTTGGTCTGTTGTCACTTGGAAACCCTGGCGACCCTTTGGCCAATGTTAAATATTCAAAGGCGCAGTCTGAGAGGTGAGGTCACCAAGTTTAAAGGTTTGACTATCAGTTACCCCCACTCTGGCACATCCTCTATAATAATATAATATGCAATATTACTTTTTCTTTCCCCTCACCCCAACCCTTTCGATATTTATTGAAATTCTTGAAAACCCTATCTCTAGATAATATTAATATTAAAATATGACCTATGACCTTTATCGAGTCACATGAAACACATATTAAAACTCTACATGAAATAATCCTATATACCTATTCAGATTTGCAGACTTATGGTAGATACATTTGTATTGCTGATGGTGCAGTTGATAAAAGTCAGTACTTGTCATTACTCAAGAAAGTATTTGTGCTGACCTCAAAGAAAAATAAAAGTTTTTCTGTAAAATTTTACAAAACAGATACATTTAGGAATAAACGAAATATTGTTTACGTAGTTTAGTCATTCGGAGGACACACATCAGATTTCCTCGTTAGTTCCTTCGCCCTTGGCAAGTTCAATTAAAGCAGCTTAAGTGCAAATATGATTATCGAAGTTTCCCCATACATACATATACATATAAGTAATGTATGAAATAGATACATATATATATATACACACATTAATATATCTCAAAGTACTTTTACGCGAATTTCAATGATATCAAATTTTATTATAATTGGAAGATTCAAAGGATTCTGGTCGAACAAAGTCAAGGGTCATGACTGAACGAGCAGCTCATCCTCGTTAAGGTCACTTATGACTGATTAAATTTATAAAATTTCAATTCACTCGAGCACGTGTGCCGAATAAAACCAGAGACACAGGATTATTTTTTGTTCCTAGTGAAACGCGGCATTGAAATGCAAATGAGATAAAAATAAAAGTATCAGCCGTAATTAACAAAGGGAACAAGAATGGCGGATGACCCTGCATCAAGTTTCTTAATATCAGTATATCGGGTGTATAAAAGTTGATAATAAATAAAAATGAACTTTAGCGCTTGGACGCATCAAGTAAAATACGGCGATTCGCCTCACTCCTATAAATATCTCGTAAAACGTAATAACTGCGGAAAGTCTAGGGACGCGCAAAATTCTTACTTCCAAGAACATATATGACTGCAACGTTACGGTGTGAAGACACCTTAAATCTCTTATGGCTCTAGTATCGAACTAATAACCTAGAAGCTACGAAGTTTTCGGTCGCCCAGCCACATGACGCCCGGCGCCAGCAACCTCCCCCTTCTATCCTGCATCCCTTGACCGAGTCACCCTTCGGAACACACATAAATCTCTATCTCTAATGTAAATATATAAGTCAAGCTTGTCTAAAGTGCATTTCATCCCTGCTCATTGGTTTTTACAGAAATTTGTACAGGGAGTTTATACCGGTTTGAATGATCCCCCTAGGGATTATTATGGGGCCAAGATAGTTCAAATGTCTAATGGTTGATGGGTAAGCCTAAAGGGTTGTCAGTATGCTGGCTACGAGCATCAATCCATTTTGCTACGTGGCTCCTATCGGTTTATGGTTCGTGATACGATTTACGATGCAGGAACGTAGATTGACGTCGTATTAGACTAGAATACATACTGGATGCTGGCTAAGGTCTTGTCCCTATACATACATGTATAGTTGAGGGTTCAAGGGAATATTAATGATATTGTCCCTATGCGATACACTCGCGGAATTACACCAAGGGACGATGAGACGCCAATGAGAATTGGCAAGTTCATATAAAAAGTATTATAGATCGTCATCGATAGATACACCCTATATGTATAGATTGAATGGCGTGTTCGGAGAATGGAAAAGAAGAAAAAAACAATGTACAAAACTTGCGAGTGACATTTTCTGCGGCATTGCGGTAGATTTTTTCTTTTTGTTTATTTTTTATTTTTTCTACAAACATGCACTTTTTTTTCTTTGAAAACTACCATGTCGAGCATGGACTCTGTTTATATGTGTCTGTATTATGTACAGATAATACGGATGCACGGGGGGCGGGGGCGTGTTTGCATGAAAACAGCACTAAACGACACAATAAATTTATTTTTTTACAGCTGTGGATTTACTGGCTTTGCTCGAGGCTTTAGTCTGATAATAAGCAGTCCTCTCTCTCTCTCTTACTCTTTCTTTTGGTTTCTCTCGCTCCGACTCTTCAGGTCTGTGCGAGCGTATAATAACCCCCAAGTGAATTTAACCGGCAAGAGGAATTAGCGTGCGTTATTTTTCTCCGGGTGTAACGTAAGTCGCACTTAGAAATAGGAGGCTCGAGGCTTGGACGGGGTGAGAATAATTTCCTTGAGTAAAATGAGGACGAGATGGAAAGTCTGCAATGTGAAAAATATGGTAATGACCAATGACGTATGGACGTAGAAACGCACGTGATAAATATATATATATATATATATACATATATATATATATATATATATATATACATACACACACAATTG
>JAYRCB010000305.1:153067-183093 GCA_036026315.1 Trachelus stipa | reverse complement strand
AGAGAGAGAGAGAAAGAGAGAGAGAGAGAGAGAGAGAGAGAGAGAGAGAGAGAGAGAGAGAGAGAGATAGTGTGTGTATTCCGTAGTGTAACCTCTTTCGTCTTTTCTTTTTTCATTCCTTTTTTTTTGCGAAAGCACCCAGAACGTTCGGCGCGCGTTTGGATTTTCTTGTCGGCTGTAAATTACGTTACGCGCGCCGCCTCGGAAACGCTGATGGGCTCTTAGGTAAATAATGGTCTTTTTCTTGTTTTCGGTGGACGAAGGCAAAACGTGACGCGCAACGTGCGTGCCTGTCGACATTCGTAGGAATTATCTCAGAGTAAGAAAAATCGTCGGGAATACCTCGGGTGTCCAGGAGGATCGTCGAAACTCTAGCGTATGAACGGTGCTCAAGGAATTACGTAATTTCATAAAAATATATTTCACGCGATCATCCCTCTCGATCCTGCTAAATCCTATAGACACGTCATCGTACAAACTGTACTATCCTTACAAGGGTGGAGCTCATAATTTTCTGGGTATTATACTTGACGTACTCTATAATCCTTAATATTCTGACATTTCGCCCTTTATTTCATTTGGAATGAAAAGAGGAGAGATTCGTTAAGCGGTTTTGCATTAAAGCAACGCCAGGAAATACCCGGTGGGATCGTGTCGTTTCGGATTAGCCAAACGGTGCCAAATTCATGGGGTGTTACTAAGAGGAAAATTCGTAGGATTACCGAAAATACAATTTTTCTTTATCAATGCCTGAGCCGGGTTGAAATATTTTTTGAAAATTTTTCCGAAACCGTCCCTGTCACGTATCCGAAGTCGAAACCTGTTGAAAGTCTTTTCATACCGTATGGAATCCCCTTTGAACATGTGGATGCACCTCGGTCTCATCGAGGACAATCGGTATAGCCTTAAAGAGGGAAACGATGGAGACTCGAATGTGGAGGACAATCCTCTTGAGGATTTCCAAGAGGTTGTCGGAAATATTTGACGTGAGGATAATGCGTTTGCCACTTACAATACGTGTCCGTAGTCAGTCGATCGATAGTGTCTTGCTTCAGTTTACTATTTCTCTTTCCCATTTTCCTCGGCTCCTCTATCCACTCTTGTCCAACTATTCCACCTTCCGATGCCTCCGATGCTTCAGTTTCCGGTTCTTCAGCCTCAGTTCCCCTTCGCGGGGTCTTTGGGAAAATCCTTGGGGAGAATCTCCCCCTCTCCTATTTTTTCACAAACTGAATTTTTACTCTCACCGTTCACCAAACATTTTTCCAAGTTCCTCGCGCTTTATTTGTATGTACCACAGTCGGATTCCGACCTGAAGTCTAATGTCGGCACTTAATCTTTTTTTTTCCTTTTTTTTTTAACTTTAGCTCAGTGACTTTGCTTCACTTTATTTTCAACAGCTCGTATCCCCAGGAGACGAGAAATGGATAGGAGTTCAAAGTTTTTGCGTTCCTATTTCCCGCAGAAGTGTGAAAGTGCGACCTGCAAAAAATAAAATTTTTCTCTATTTTATTTTACCTCGATCACCAAATTTCAACGTGCAGAATCACTTGACGTTTCGTTTTCCGATTTCCTGTCTGAAATGTACAATTTTTCGATTCAAGCTAACAATAAGTTTCCGAAAGGTATTTCCGGTACGAAGATTTCGTCAAGTTTTCACGAAGCGTCGCGACGCTTAGGGCAATCCCTCGGCGTGTCCTGGGACTGTGAAAAGTTCGTCCTAAACGTTCCCCCTGGATTCATATAGTAAATTTGAAAAGTGTCGTTAAATTGAGTTAGCTACACTGATGCCGAGTCGACTGAGAGGAATCCCCCCGAGCGAATGTGGCGCCTTGCCATTTCCTGCTCTTTTTACTTTTTTTTTTTTTTTTAAATACGATAAGAAAGGTCAAACCTATATTCGGAATTGATACTCGGGCTGCTTGATTGTCACGAGATAATTCGAACTCTATCGTATCGATGAAATTGAGTGGGATTAATTTTTTTCCAATGCTTCTACAATTTCCACAAAGATTATTCATCGCCGTCCACTCATTTATTCTACACGCGACGGGAGGATTTTCAAATTTCAGCTGTTACCTTACGTTATTCGCTCGTTAAGCTAAAAAGGGGTTACGAACAGTTACGAGCAGACGATTTTCCAGGCCGCCTAAGCCTTCCGGTTCGTTATACGGACGACTTCATCTTCAGGGATTGACTTGAAGTTAACAAGGCACAGAGGGCTGATACTGAGACACGAGGACTCAGCCCGCTGTGTGCTTCGACTATCCTCGGTATAATATGGAATTATGTAAAATACACTTGACACGATTTTCCACGAGATCTCAGTGACGTCATCACGAACATTCCAAATTTTGTGTTCTAATCAATTAAATTTTTTTCGGAACCGTCATCGTAGCTTTTAATAATTTTCACACAAAATTTTCTCTTTTTTCAAAAAAATAATAAAATATCCTGATGGATGGAACGATTAGGTAAGTACCGTCGTAAATGAAATTCCTTGATCGCGGAAGTAAACAGGAGAGAGAGATAATTTTCGTAAAATCCAAAAATATTTTAATATGCCAAACGCAGGAATTTCGTCACTGATTAAATTTGACCCTGCTGGTCCTTCCGTCAGATGAGATTTTCATTGATAAGTTAACGCCAGCACCGTTAAGAACTTTCGTTTCTAGGATTAAAGACCCGAAGCTGGCGCATGATAGCGTCGCGGCGCCCGGCGTCAGACTGCTTTTATCATGGACGGCATTGCTGGAAATACTTGCGGGTGGGAACGGGAGGATATTTTGACGCTTGCGCGGCAACCCGTATTCGTGCACGGCTGCTGGATTTTTCCTCGTCGTGCCAGGCGCTCGTGTGTCCAAGTGCCGTCGCCAAAAGACGCGACGCACCGCGTCACTGCGGTCAAAGCCATTTTCCCAAGAATGGAAGAGAAGAGGAGAGAAAATCTCAATCTTCGAACAGACAAAGTCGAGGACCTCATAAACCTTCCGGAACCTCTTACTCGGATTAAACGGTCGAGGGAAAAAAGAAACTCGTGAAGTTACTTTAAAAGTTATATAAAAATAGAAAAAATAATTCTTTATACGAGAGACAGCAATTCTTGAAATCAATCGAAAAGTAAAAATGCATAGTTGCCACTTGGACACGATCGACTGGGAGGGACGAGATGTTAACCCGGAAGGAATCCCAGTCCGATTCAAAGTGGCTGGGCTTTGAGTATCTTTTGAAAGGACAGAGAGGAGGATGGGCTTAATTGGTAGCGTTATCGGGAAGATTAGCCAGGAGGACTGCGGATGAGGTAGAATCCGCAAGGATAAGAGATAAAGTAAATCCTTAGGTAAAGTAAAATGGAGCACGTCAAGGATCAGGATTCAAAGACACGAAACGTAATTCGAAAAATCGGCCTATTTCCTTTAAGGCGAATTTATCGCTTGGCAAAGGGACGTTATCCTCGTTTGTACATCATCACGAATATATCGAGGAAGAGTTTCCTGCAGCTATTATTTAAAAAAAAATTATTTTCCTTCCTCGAAAGTCAAAATTTTCCTATCTCGGCAGCAGTTACTTGTAAATTCCATTTTTCACGTTAGTTATCTTCGATCTGACATTTGACGAGCTGCTTCCCTTACTCCAAACAACCCCTCAAGATCCTATGCATTGACAATGATATAAATTACAACCCCCTTGAACAAGTTTCATCCCTTAGGAAGAACGTAGATCCTTTCTCTCTGTTTTCTTTTAGTTCCTGCTGGAATTAATTGAGGCGTCAACGTAATTTTTTTTTTTTGCGTAAAAGTTACTATTTCTTGTACCTCATTCCCAGTGAGTCTTTGTACTTGCGTGCGGTGTCGTAATGTTCTCCCAGTGGATGCTACTCAATTTACATCCGGTATTCCAGGTGCGACTTCGTTAATTCCCATGAGATTTTTACGGGCTCGGAGACGGTAATGCTCCTGAGAATTTTCTGTAGCTTAACGAGCATGAAAACTTTTCATCTTACCAATTCAGTTTCTGCAGGTGCTTGCAAATTGTAAATTACTCGCGATTCTGCAGCTTGGCAAAATGAATAAAGAGTTGCTTTGTTTGCAAAGGGAGATTAGGGATAAGGATTGCGTTTACGCAGCGTCCGGGCATCTGAACGGAAATAGTGTGACACCCTGTAGACTCGAAACAATGGTCCATTGTAATTTAAGTATAATTCATGTGTTTCTACGTGCTGCGCCTGCGTGCGTGCTTCCACTGTTCTGAGAAGCAAAGAGGAACCGCCGAGGAAACCGAAATTGATGTTATCATGGCGTATTGCGTCACCCTGACGGTATCCTAAAGACTTTAATTATGATGGATTAATTTGCGTAATTTGTTCTCTTTCATATTTGATGCTAATTAGGCAGGATGGAGGTGGCGATCGCTGAGCCTTAATTAATCCGGACTTGGAAGAATTTTGAGAAAGGGAGAAATTAAAAAAATATTTGTTCCGCTTAAAAATTCATGGAACAAAAGTTCGATTTCTTTAGATCACTCTGAAATCTTATTTTATCGCGAATAACGGATAATCTACGCAAAGTTTTTTAGAAAGTGTCGCTCCCTTTCCGAGCGAACCATAGATCATCAAGAGCGAAGAAATTCGAGCCTCGACATTGGACCCGTAATTTATTCCATCCATAAACACAAGGTTTGTGGCTTCTTGGAAAGCTCTCAAAGTTTTCATATAAAAAGGAATAAGACAGGAGGAAAAAGGGAGAGTGGCAGAGATATGGACCAGACTGTCTACCTCGAAAGTTCACAAGAACGACACGAAGAAATTGGAAGATGCAAGAATTAATCAGACTAAAATTTCAAACGAGCCTTGAAAATGTTGGAAAATTAATTTTTTTCCAGTTTTCATCCGCTCATCCACCCGTGACACTCGGCTTTATCTCACACTACTAAAGACTTACCCACGTTACTCAAGAACGAAGAGGTAATTGTTAACGAGCTGGAGATTAATTACTACAACGAATAATTTTTTGGAATTCTAATTTCACGCCGTCCTTACGATCAGCTTTCAAAATAATTGTTTCGTATTTGTTCTCTAAGATGGATTCAATCTTCCCATCTTATTCTTCCTCTTGCTTCCCTTTTCGAATTATCATTTAAACTTCCAAAGTCTCTGATAAGAGATCAATTTTAAAGCCTAGTAGAGAGAGGGAATCGGTTATCAATGGAGGAGCAATTATTAGCGCTAGGGTTAGTAAAAATCACATTTTACGTTAAAAATTGAAATCCTATAGTAACACATGTGTATATAGGATGAAATACGTTCGTTAAAATTCCAGCAAGGAATCTTCCAGCACATCGGAAAAGCAGCTTCGTGAATGGGACTTGTATTCAAAGCCCAAGAGAAAGTCGGTCTTTTATGATTCGACGGGTAGTTTCTCCTTGAAGTATTGAGCTAAAAAGAAAAACAGGTAGATCAGAAGGCAGTATAAAAGAAACATACAAGAAATGCTTCCCAGTCAATTCCGGAATACTGTAAAAACTTTTGGAAGCAATCAAAGGGTCGTACAGCAAGTGGCCATTCAGCCTTGCGAAATTTGGCGAAGTTGCCGATCGGCAAACCTTAGGGGGGTGGAAGGTGAAATTGGCGGCGTTAAAAGTTGTTCGAGTGACTATACCGCTGTTTGCTCGGACATTACGAATTACATGATCCACGTTCTGTGATCGGAAGCTGGATTAACCCCGTCGCCCCATTGGCGCCCTTGCGAAGGTGGATGGGTGGGAGGAAGAAATAAAAAAGAAGGGATGAAACGAAAAAAAAAAAGAGAAAAGACAAGTCTCCGGTTGGTATATGTCCACATATATTTTTTGCAATCCCGATCAGAGCAGAACGGAAAACGGTGAAAGAGGACACGTGGGCATATATTTCGGATGGGCTGGTGAATGTGGCGAAGTGGCCTAAGGATAAATAGGGCGCACCGACGTAGTCAGGAGGCTGATTTTGTTTTCGCAAACGACTCGGTTACTGGAAAGGGGATGGAAGATGGTTGACTATTGTAACGTCAAGGGAAGAATAACCCTAAGACCTTCTCCAAGTTATTTAGGAGCCGCCCGACGCTGTGAGTATTGCAGCAATGAAAAAGGAGAAAAAGGGAAAAAATATATAGAAACCAAGAAGGATCAGCGAAATAAAAGATCCTAAGGAAAGCCAGAGGGTTGAGGGTTGAAGGTGACTTTTGGTCGTAGATGTTAACGGGAGGGGAATTCGTAATTGAGAAAGTTTAACTCACTCGACCGCCATTCAAACTTACAGATCCATAAGAAAATTTTATAGATTTTCAAACAGCAGACTTTTTAATATTTTTTAACATTTCATCCGTGAGATTTTGGTTAGTGAACTTTGACCGGTTCCCCTTTCAGAACCAAAAGCATTCGAATAAACCGAAGGTCGCATTCGCTACTTAGTGTTACCGGAAGAATACCACCACTCTGACATGGTCCATGTAATTTTAGCAGTGCCTGTACGTAGATCAGTATAATGATGATAGGTGCCCTATTATCTACTCCTGCTCTGTCGGTAGTCTCCGAAGTACCAATGGATCAACGTGAAATTCAGCGGCTTATAAAAATAAATTACGAGTTGATTACAAGGGCCTAGAGCGACTAGAGCGACTAGAGCGACTAGAGCGACTAGAGCGACTAGAGCGACTAGAGACGGACGCTATTACTGGTCAGGAAGTGCTGTTAACTAGAACCAGTAAGGTACCTACATAGTTACATAGTTAGATACACGGAAGCAATTTGCATTGAGTAATTCGGTAACGTGCTACTCGATAACCCCTACAGTATTGGTCGAATGGATAGACCAGCTATAATCAAGAATAATTGTATCACAGAGGGTCCACATACGTACAGGAGACACGTGCCAAAAATTATGCCAAGTACGGTAGTGCTGTGAATTTCTATAAGAAAAAGTATTGAAATAAGATTAGATAAGTTTCTATAAGAAAAAGTATTGAAATAATATTATTAATGCCACTGCATATTAGTTTATTGTCTGATCTAGCATTGGGCCATCATTTTAATTGTATTTACAAAATTTCCTGTAACGTTCTGATTGCCTGTACTTGGCGCGAAACTCGATCGAGTCTCTTGACGCGTAAGGAAAGAAGAAGAAAAAACAATGGTGAAAGAGCAATCGCACAGTCGTTAGAATTATCCCATAAAGGAGAGTTAAATAAAGAAAAAGAAACTGTACTTAAAATGACATACAGCCACGTTGACGTACCTGCGAGATGAGAGGAGTAGCTTGGGATTACGTGAATTCTGAACTCATTCATAATGGCTATACCATTATCGGAAACTCGCTCGATCTCGAGAGGCCATTTTGCGCTGGAATGAATAAGGTGAAATAAATGTTAACGAGACATCGAATTCTCTTGAAATCCTGATTATGCATAATTTCCACGAGCCTCTCCGAGAGGCAGTAACCCTTTTTGGGACACTGCGTGTCCACCTCGTGTTGATGTAAATGCAATATTTACTTTGTTCATCGCACGTGCCATCCTATGGTAAACAATGGGAGATACTGGAGCGTGAACGAGCCGTAGAGATTGCATAAGAGTGGCGAGGGGCATCGCGTAATCGAGAGTGCGCCGCGACGCCTTCTGGATATCATTATACACAGTAACGGTAGTTGCTCGGGGGTTCGCGTGGCCCGTGAGGATATCATCGCCACCCTGTATCGACCGAGAACCGCCCAGCCGAGGAGGAGCAACCCCAGTCTCGGGAGCAACCCTCTAGATCGACCCCCGCCAAGATATCACGGAGATAGGAGACAAATAGAGAAAGAGGGTTGAAGACAGTGCCCCAGGGGTAGATATCACGTCACGCCATTCACTAGCCACCCCTCTCCGTAACCCTGAACTTGCTTGGCCGATATCATTGGAAAAAATTGTGCAACCCTTCACGTGGGCAACCACTTAAAAAAATTTATCAGCGTAGACTATAGGCCAAGTAAGTAGGATCTTTTTTCGTTTTGGGGTGAAATTGACTTTTTTTAATGAATCTGGCCAAATGCGATGTCTCTAGGAGTTTACTCCCTTATCATTTTATTCGATTACAGAAAGCTTGAGGATTACAGAAATCTCCGTACGAGTTGTACTTTAGTTTAGTATATTTAGTTAAACCCAAGATACGATGGGGTTGGAATAGATAAATTGGAGGTTAGCTGAATGATTGGCCAGTCTAGGGGTTGTCCTCTCGATTCTACCTTTCGAGGGTTGAAATCAATGGCCGCTGCAGTGGGGAATTTTGAGCGTTGACGCGGGAGGGATTCGATGGAAAGAATTTCTTAAGGGTGCGAACGCCAAAGTGCCCGGCAATTCCTCTTGGAGTTCCGAAGACTCGTAGCCTACAAGGACTTCCGTAAGGGCTGGTTTCCAACCAAACAGAAAGCCCCTAACTATTTTACTCGGAACAGAGCTCACTCCAGACCCCTATCCCTCTGCTACTAACTTGATATCCCGCAACCCCATCCTCAGCCTTAATTGATACCCTAAATTACAAGGGTTTATTTTCTCTAGCGGTTCTCACGCTAATCCCTGATTCTCTTGCAATTTCTTTAAATCCAGACACGTTTCATCGATTCGAAATCTTGCGCAATTTGTGATTCCAACCTTATGATGGTTTTTGCAAAATTGGGAATTTCCAACAGAAAAATAAGGACAGAACGTTCAAAGCAGGATTTCAAGGTAACTGATTGGTTTGTGAGTAATAAAATTATTCGATCGTTAATATCCGGTGACTGATTTATTTAACGATTTTCACATGCATGACGAATTAATTTACATTTACGAACATGTACTTTCGGTATGGTACGTTACCATTTAAATACCATTTAAACATTCGCAAAATTGCGCACACATGTACTTACTCTATGATATATTCATTTTTTTTAATTTTTTTTTTTTTTTTTTTTTTTTTTTTTTTTTTGGTGCAACGCCACACTGTCACGTCTCTTCGCACTGGAAACGAAACTACACACATTTGCATTTGGTCAAGTAAAAAAAAAGAGATCATTAAGGGTTTCCAATGCACTGAAAAGACTGTGCAATGCGAGTCATATCACTGATAATCTGCAGCAGTAAAGAAAGAAGAAGAAAAGAGGAAAAAAATGTAACGACCCCATAGGATATTTTTCCCATTCGGGATTCCATGGTTTTTTTTCCCATGACATACATCACTCCCGTGCATAAGTATCCGGACACGTGCTTACTTTTCAGAAAAATATAAATAATATTACAATTATTACGTTATTTAAAACTAAAACATTAATTCTAACTTTAGATTACATTTATTAATGTTTAAAACGTTATAGTCATGTACTAGGATTATTATTTTTTAACAGCCAGCATAAATATTCAGTAGCTGCTCCACAATGAGTTCACCACGTTTCCAGCAAAACTACAATTACGATACTCGTACTTTCTTTTGTCCAATCTTACTAGTTTGGTCTGTAGTATACTGCATTGATATGGTTATTGGGAGTAGTAGATAATGTTATCTACACATTTATAAACATTGCTACTAATTTAGTAATCATCATTGACACAATAACATCGCGATTATTGAATTTTCTTCAGTTAACATTGAACATTGACAGATATCAATATGTCGAACTCGAACAATGAACCGAGTATAGAGGAACGTAGTGTTATACTTTGGTTCTTGCTATAAGGTGCTATAAGGTGCTATAAGGTTCTTTGGACTGACGAATTCAAATTTGAAGTATTCGGTATGAAGAGACGAGTTTTCGTCCGTAAAAGACCTCACGAGAAACTGCATGGACAATGCATTGTATGTACCAACAGTGAAACAAGGAGGGTAACCTGTAATGGTGCGTGGTTGTTTTGGTGGTGATTCTTTTGGGGAATTGATAAAAATTGATCGAGTTCTTCGAAAAGAAGAGTATTTAACGATCTTGGAGCATTATAATGATCCTAAACACACATCGAGACTTTGTACGTCATATTTAAAGCGTCTAGAAGATGCGGGCAACATCAAAATAATGCAATGGACCCCACGATCCTCTGATCTTAATCCAATCGAGAAATGATGGAATGAACTCCATGGAAAGATAAGCATCCATTGCCCAACATCTCAGAACGATCTATGCAGGAAATTACAATTAGGTTTCCATGAAATCACGGAAGAAACGCTCGTGAAATTGGTTGCGAGATTCCCTAAATGACGGAAGCAGTTATCTAAAACCGGGACGGCTATACTATGGACGAGAAGAAAATTTAATGTTTTTATTTATTGATTAGTATTTTGGCCGTTTTTTTCTTAAATGGAACAGGTACGATTATTGTAAGTTCTCAAGAATAAATGACTAATACCATTTGTATGATAAAGTGTTGCTAGAATACAGTTTTTTCACATTTACTAAGCGTCCGGATACATACGCACGAGAGTATAAATACTAGACGAAACCCCTTTTATCTCCCCCAAGTAAATTCCAAGTTTACAGATAACTCTTATCAGCAAAAATAATTATACTAATTCACTCGGTCCCTCAATGACGACCAGTGCAATTTCCAAAATTCTCCGCAGAGTGACTAGGACTGATTATAAATCAGCAAAGAATAGTTTATGATGAATTTTCTTAAAAAATGGCGTCGGGACGCTCATCATATAGACAGAAAAATTTAATGGCAGTCATCACAGATAAGTACAGATCAAATTTTACCCTGTTTGTTTCTCTCTCCCTCCTCCCCTCTCTCTCTTCCTCGCGCTATTCCCACGTCAAAGAATCGTAAAGAGGCCCGACGCCTCGCGCCGACTTAACCAACGGAATAAAATGAAATCACGCATCCGTCGGTCTATAGCGCCAAGATGCCATAACGTGGACAAGGTCGGATACTGTCGCGTCTCTCTTGGCGATGATCCTGGCAGTGTTCGCGACATCCCTAGACGCTGGCACGCGATGGGCGGCTGGGCATCGGGACGGCGGTCGTCGGCAGTGTAGTCGTGGTCGTGGGTCTCCGTATCGGCGAGCGCTTCGTAGGATCACGCCGATCGTTTCTGCCCTTTGACCACCAGAGCCATTGGAAGGTACGTATCAGTGTATTACGAAAGTCTTCGGAGAACAGGCAGTAAATGTAGAACGTTATGGAGTAGTTGGCCACCTCGAGAAGATTTGCCACGGCTCGGAAGACCTGCGGAGAAATAATGTCCCGTGCAAGAGAAAGAATCTGGCAAGGGAGAGCGACGTGGGGAGGGCCGTTGGCTTCCCCTATGCCAGATCACGGTCGGCAATAAAGGGGAAAATGGGGTAGTGTACACTATACAGACACACGGAGAATTATTAATATTCCTAATAATATGAAAGTGCTATAATAAATCTCCTTACCTGATAAGGATACAGATTGAGATTGCTCTCGCTAAGAGTGATATTGAGAACGACCATAGGACTGATGCAAACCAGGAAGAGGATGCTGGTGCTGCTCAGTAATAGAATCATTCTTCTCTCCTCGCCGAAGGTCTTGTGTTTCTCGTCGCTGCTCGAGGTCCTCGAAAGCGTCGTCCTCCGTCGACGCTCGCAGGATCTTCTAAAGGCTATCACGATCGGTATATTGAAACAGGTCAGTAGGATGGTCGGCACGACTTTATAGATGACTTCCAATACGACTTTGTATATCTGGAAAAAGTAAATTCGTGCTCTCTGTGTATAACGGTTGCTGGTGTATCGCGTACTATGTAAATGTCACGTGGACGGGAGTGAGAGTGGAAGGGCCGATTACCCGATAGGGCATGGAGTGCATGAAAGCGACGTTGTCTCTCTTCTGATAAACGAGCGGACCGGCAGGCGTTAAAAGGCAGCTGATTATCTTGGAGCGAAAGATGTCTGGCAAATAGAGCAGGAACGTAATCAAAGTAACGAGAGTCACTATCAGGAGTGGTGGTCCAAATAGTGGCTTCGTATATTGTCCTGGATGACAGACGTTTATGTAACGTTCCATTGTCACAGCAAGGAGCATCATTACTCCCACACCTGGAAATTAGTATATGCGTTACTACGGGTATGAATATGGGTAGTGGATTATCTCAGGTGGTGAATCACGTAATAAATACGCAAACGTCTTCCGCCTTTGAGGTTGATCGTGAGCGAACCTTCAATTTGGCTTTTTTTTCGCTCGAATATACCTGGACCATTTTTTGAAGCCGCGATAAGAAAAAAGTGTGCATCTCACCCAGGCAAACGTTTCCCAAAAATAGTTCGAGGTATGTGTGATAGAAAGCTTTGGTCCAGTTGGTCCATCCTCCCGTTTCCTTCTGGTCGAGAACCCTTAGACCGAACGAGATGCAAAATAATATAGCTAGTAGGGCAGCAGCTGAATATGCTGTAACAGAGGAATACGGATCAAGGACATTGTTTGCACGCGTAGCTACTTTAAAGGTAAAGCAGTTTGTTGGAGCTTTTAGGTAATATTTGGGGAAAATTCAATGTGCGGAAAATTTATTATTTTCTCGATTGTGCAATCTCACCGACACGGAGATTCTGTTTGCTTTTTGGGTATTTCTCGGTGAAATTTTTATTGCGTGCAAATCGTGCGAGGACATCTGTTCTCGTCCCGCGAGATAACCTGGGCTGGAAGGCTGTGTTTGGAAACGTGCTGACTCCAATTAGTACCCGTATTTGACTAACGCGGAATTTCGCAAAGGCAATTAAAGTACGTGACTTTGCTCTGCCTGGGAGTTACCTACATATAATTGCATAGTAAATACGGTGCACTAGGAACCGAATGAAATCAGGAATTCATTTTTTTGTATAATTATTTATAATTGAGGGAAAATATGTAACTGTCGGTAAACAGAAAAGGTTTCAAAGAGACATGTACACAGGAACAGTGGCAATGCGAATGGGATTGATACGGTAGAAAGATATTGGTTGAAGGCCAATAAGAGAAATGATGAAAGCAAGAGAAAGAACGGGTGTTGAAATCCTATGTTCATTGTAGTCGGTTATTTCGCGATTCAGCGGATAAAGTCGGATTACCATAAAATCCAAATCGAGTGGGAAGGGTTGCAGCTCATAGACGTGACGACGAAAAGGGAGGAATAGGTGGGTGGAGACGAAAGGAGAGCAGCGGCGGAAGAGTGTAAGGAGATAAAAGCACTGGGCGAGATTTGCATGAGAAAGAAATCCGTGGACAGAATTATTGTGGTGCCAAAGGACTGGGTGCCTGAGCTGCCTACCGATACCTAAATCCGCCTGTCCTGAGTGTTTCCATTTACTTTGGATGATTTTACCTTATTCCGAAGCCCAAAGCTCCTTCGAGAGCATTAAGAAGCTGGGCTAGTCAAATGGAAAGTCTTGAAATATTTTATTTCATCTTCCATGCTTCTTAAATCTGCTCCCTCGAGTGTCTCTCTGTTTTGTTTGTCAAAGTTTCAGTATTGCATGGACTAACATTTACACCGAATTCATGAAAATTATATCGGGGGTAGGTAAACGACACTAGCAACAGGATTTTCCACTTGTCAATGAAAATTGAACGTAATATGGTAAAGTAGGAAAAGCTCCGCTTGGAACTTTCGTGATTTCTTTATTATCGACACTCGTCGCAATCTTCTTGCGTTGACGGTAAAACAGTTTCAGGCTCGGTCGGTAACTGCAATGTTACCACCTGTGCTTTCCTTATCATTGAATCCTTATTAGCAGATTGTTGATCGGCATTTTTATTGAAAATTTATGTCATGTCACTGGCTATTATTTCGTAAGTGGATGAAGAAGTGAAAAATATAAATAAACTTTAATAAATTTTATTTTTTATTCAGCTTTTAATATTTCTTTTTCGTATGATAAACAGTGTAACTATCGCCTACGTGTGATGGTACACAACAATTTTTGCAAATATATCTACTTTCGCTGCGTTTTCCTTTTAAAGAGTATATTCAACACGCTCTAGTCGGATTTGTTTTTCCGCCAGTGACAATTTTTTCTAAGACGTGGTCTCTTAGTTGGCCGAAAAGCCTGCAGGGTGCATCATTATAAGGAGCTTTTTTAAAAATTCGAGAAGTGACAGGTGCAATGCTGCATTCTTTGGAATCCACAGTTATGCATTCTCTAGCTACTTTCAGTAGAAATTTTGCTGTATCTTGTTTTATTTTCTGGCAGATAGGTACAGTGCATTTTATAAGCGGTCTTATAGGCGAGAGATACAGCTTGTGGTATTCTGACCAACAATTGCACTGTATGATCTCCAGCAACGCACTGAGAAAACGGTGCTAATGCGAAATGAAAGCGCATCGCGAGTTTACTCGTGGCCGGTCGGCAACGTTTGGCCATGAAAACACGAGTTAACTTGTGACCGATCAACAATGTGTTAATATCATCGGTGCAAAATATCAATGGATTTTCGTTAGCGAAGAATTCTTGAGAATATTCAAGGACACAAGTTGGTTTATACGGTTTCAGGATAAAAGGAGGAATAAAAATTGACTGGAATCAAAGTGGGACACATCTTTTCCCATTCGAATTCGCATCGTATTAAGCTCATTAAAGTTTTGTACGGTTTCGTGGCGAGAAAAGGAAGGAGAAAGTTCGTGCATTAAGTTGGAATTGCAAATTGCAATTTTTATGGGACTTAACCTCGTCCTGCTTTTAAATGCAAATCGATTATTAGTTCGAATGAATTTTGCTCACCGGCATCTTATCCGTACAGCCAATCACCTCAATGTAATTTTTCTTAAGTTTCCCTCTTCGATTACTTGATCTGTGATAAAAAACTAATAATAATTAACTTCCAAGCAGAGATAACTGATGCATCGATCTCTGTTTTATAATCAACAAATTTCTTTCCTCGATTTTACGACTTCACTCTAACAAGGGAATTACATTCAATCTAGAGTTAATGACGCGACTTTATGCGATGACCATCCGTTATTTAATCTTTTCGAAAGAAAATAAAAAAATATTTCCAAATAAAATATCACGATTGCCTCGTAATATCTGTCTTTTACGTTCAGCAAAATTCGTTCTTTTTTTTTGCTAAATTCCCTAGAAAAAGGGAAAATCTCACGTCCTCCACAAGGACGATACGAAAAATATGGATCATGCCCCTGATACAAATAAACAATTTTCACAAAAATGTAACAAATCATGAAATACATATGGACAAGAAGCTGAGAGCGACGTTAAACAATAAAAAATGTCCAAAATCAAACTCTACAAATACAATACGCCTAAAGTTTTTTAAAATCATTTTTGTCGATAAAAACGTTTAGTCGAGACGCCATTTGAACTTTGAAAAGATAAAGTTTCGGCTGGTGTCTCATCCTTTGGCTGACGGTATAAACAGAACCTCGGTAAAAAATTCTCTCTTGGCGCCCTTATCAGAAGGCTGATTGATGCACAAAAGTATCGAAGATTGGCTTTAGCATTTGGCTTAATTTCCCAGCAAAAAATATAACCATAAGTATCGGCACAATTTAAATGGTGCTGGGCTCAATTAAGTCCTTCAGCCCTTTTATCCGAGATGTGTCGCAATTTTCCATCTTCATTTTTCTGTATCACGTTATTAATGTACAATTATGCGGTTTGACGTAGGAGAAGACTAAGATGTAAAACTTTCTAGATCTTATGAGCTGAACCATAAAGTTGGACAAATTTTTTTCTACGAAAAAAAACTGCGTTACGTAACAAATGTGACAGTCAGAAATATCATCCCCTATAGATAAAGATGAAGCTAAACCATAGTCCACACCTGTCAATTAAAAAATGAAGACGATTATTCCTGCGATTATCCCTCATAATTATTTCCTGCTTCACGTAAAATAGAAAGTGAAAGGGTTTTTAACGGGCTTTGCTGAAATAATAGTTACCCTTATTGAGTCATTAACAATTGAGAATGCTTAATTGGTCAGGCACAGTGAGTCTGAAAAACTAGTCGGGAATAAAAGTACGTGATAAGAATACTGTGAAAATGCTTTAATGAAATTTTCAATAAATTCCATTAAGCAGCGAAAAGAAACAAAAAGATGTTTTGCAGACGGGATAGTCGGGGCGTCGAAGGTGGAGGCTGATTGCGAGATATATTGGTACGGGAAACGCGGAAGTGACTCGAGGACTGTGGTGGAAAATGCTTTTTATGGTCGACTCGTGCTTGGGTGGACGCATTACAAATCGCACTTCGAGATTTTTAATTTATCGAAAAGTGGAGTAGTCGAGTTCCGAGTGTCTGTAATTTATCATGAGGGGTAGCCAAGTGAAATATAAGTCACCGCTTTTCGGTCTCTCGCTGGCGTGTTAAACAAGGGCAATTCCTCGAGTCGGCTCACCCTCAAAAACAGCTATATTATTTCTGTCGACCGTTTCGTTGTGACTTTCTCGATTTCACCCCATTTTTACCGAAGGGAAAAAAGTGTCAATCTATATTCGCTTAGCTACAAGAACGTATTGCCTGAAGATGCACAAAGTGCCGAAGGAACCAAACATGAATGGACGAAAACGAAATAAAAAACATTTTGAAAAAATCAACTTATTTATACGGTACTAAGGAATATTAAAAAACAAGAAAAAACAAAATGAATTGCTCGAAGTCAAAAATGAAGGAGGGGGATTTATAAAAAAAAAAAGAACATCAAAATGTTAGGGGACGAAAGAGATGAGATAGTCAAAATGAAATATTGAAAAAAAAGGAAAAACGGGAAATACCGGATACAGGCCTCGGGGAAAAAAGGTGGGAATGGGAATATTGGCGAGAAAGTGATTGATCGACATGGGAATAGGAACGTATTGGGTAATATTAGTGAACAGGAAGGATTCACAATGCCAACTGGAAAAGCCCCAGTTAAACATAATCCAGGGTCCCGCGCGGAACCGGCAAACGGCTTTAATATACATATAAATAGAAGGGCCGTGCCCTACTAATGAAGGCAGACAATAATTAAAACAGAATTTATGCAGGGGACACCCGCGCGCCTTATGTATTAAGCATTTCCGAATATGGAAAGTTCAAGTTAGTAAAGGCCGTTATGATTATATTAGTTGGCAAATAACTGTGATAATAATTCTCAAGTGAAATTTTACGTGTAACAAGCCCATAGCGTATCAATTCGATTTTGTTGTGAGAACGAACCAAGAATTTCAAGCGATACCGCGCAAAGCTAGCGGATTTTTGCATTATTCAATAGAAGCGAAACAGGCATATCAATTCTTGACGTACATCGGCGGAGTGATAATTTCCAATGGCGTTTCACATCTCCAACGTTATCCTCACAATCCCTCGGTATTACATATATTTGTAGCTGCTAAATTCATAAAATATTTCGCCTTCAGAAGAAAATTTGTGTAATCTTCAAGTTTTCGTTCCTTCCTTCTTAAGATCCCCGTTTTCTTTCAGTATATCTGTCAAGAAGTTGAAGTGTGAGTGTGTGCCTATGGAAAGTAGGTGTCCCTTACCGACGTACCGACATGCATTCGTTCTATTAATTTTAGGCTATTCCTTTTAGTTTTAGTTGAATCGTCTTTCCGCCACTAGTCCCGCCAATCGCGGGAATATTTTCTCTCTAACCACCAGCTATCGTAGGCTAAGTGGTACCTGTGAGTCTATTTCTCTTCCATGCTATCTTCCCTTTTGCCAACTAACATGCGATCTAGATGCACGCTAAATTTAACACTAAAGTCCAGGTACGTATAACAGCCGTGTTGTATAGCCGTATTCTTGCGCTGAAATACAGGGTGCCTCGTAATTGCCATACACGGTGAGACAATACAGGTTCAGGGTGGCCCTCTGAGTAAGAATACGTAATTCGCTTGGTCCTACGTTCAGTAGTTTTTCTACAAATTGAGTTTTACTTCGGCCAATCAGAGGACAGCTTTGAGCGAGGTATCGCGACGCCTTTAACAATGGAATACTTTACAAGACTTCACTATAGTCGGCTGAGTTCACTTAGTACATGTGGCAACGATAAACAAATTTAAAAATCCATTTGGTTGTCTGCCGCCCATAGCATTTGTTTCTCGACGGCATCGATAAAGTTAAAGCCAGCCAGGGATGCCCACTAGATACTACACCAAGCAAAGCAGCAGAGAATGAGATTGGAGTAAAACAAATGATACCGACGTTCCATGGACGAAACAGATAAACATGTCACCGGATCTTACAATACGTCAAATTGAAAAAATGGACTAGGAGAGAAATGCAAAAACACGTAACGCCTTATTTCGCCCACAGAATGTTCACACCAATTTGCGCGCTCTTTGCAACTTCCAAAAATATGTCAAATTGAAAATATTTTTTACAAAATCGGGGCTGAACTCCACGTATAAAAGAAAAACTAGATAAGTGGGATGAATATTTATGAAGTTTGCGATATTACATTTAAAGCTCAATAGGTTCTTACAGGTGTGAGATAAGCGTATGCATCCGATTTAAATGTATAAATACTGTTATCAAATTCTGAAGGGATAAGCGAATCTCAATCTGATCAATTTTAGCTTTCTCTATTATCGTTTCAAAAAATAATAATTCTATCAATACTACGCTTTCGTTACAACGGAGCCAAAGGGACTCGACGATTCGAATCACGCGTCCTCGAATTCGTTATATTTCCTTTTTACCGTCAATTTCATGAAACGCAAAAAGAATTTTCTGGGGTTGCCCGTCATCCCGATTCTTACGTTTCGAGCGATCCCACCTACACCTTTGGTCGCCATGGAAAAACTCAAAAGATTTCCCTCAATATTTCCAAAGGTTCCTTTTCATCTTCATTCCCATAAGAACTTCGGCTGGCCGTCAACACACTTGCTTAAGGGTTTTGATCGTTTATACAGTTCAATTCAGATTTCCTTTTCTCGCTATTATCATCGTGCAAATTGCGTCACAGTTCATTCCTACGCACACGTATCCATATGACTATACGTAGAAAAAAAATAAAGCAACCTTTTGACGTCTGTATGTATATCAGAGAGGCGTGGGCGTGCTGCGAACTTTTGTCCTATCCGTTATCGAGATTGCTACTCGAGGACAAAGAGTGATCAAACCCGACACTACAATCCAGACAGCGAAATAACATTGGCACGTTTATAACAGCCCAAGAGAATGACACGTTTCCGTTGAAACTGACGACGAATCGTTCTCGGATAGAGATTACGAAATAACTTCAAATCGGTCCAGCATCTCGTTGATGCGCGTTTTCATTAAATTCAGGGACGACAATGCGCCAGACCACATGCAAACGTCTGGCTGTAAGGTGAGATATCATTAAAGTTTCAAGTCTGAATAAAGCCTAGAATTTTAACGTAGCTGCTTTTATCGAATCGCGTTGCAAAAGCGTCAGCTTACTCCGTCTCTCCTGTCTTTATCTCCTCTTTCTCTCCTCCTCTATCTGAATGTCCTTCTCCTTGAAATGGTTACCGAAGGGAAACTCGTTATTGCCATCACGAATCATTCTCATGAGCTGGAGACTATTAAAGGCGTCGAAGCTTTTCTAGGAGCTTTGGCGACGCTCGGCGACGCTCGGCGACGCCTCGCGCTGACTTGTTGCTTTGAAAATGCACGAGGCAAAGTAGTCAAAGAGGTCGAACCGAAAGTACACCGGAAGGAAATCATGAAGGAGGACTAATCGACGATAACGGGGATGAGGGTCGGTAATATTTTTTTAATAAAGAAAATTTTCCCAAAAAAACCAAGCGGACGAGTGTGACCTGCGGACGTGGAAATATAACGGGGAAAAATGGGATCCTGTTGAAAAAGAGGCTGACGACCCCGTAAAAAGGGGGACAATGATCCAGCTTTAAAAACTCGTAACTAGAAGGGTTGCTACCTTGTAGAGCGCAGAGGACGGCGGGTCGGAGGGGGGGGAGGTGACGGAGGTTAAAGGTCGAAGGGCAGAGGGGCAAAGCCAAGAGCCGCCAGGGAGCTCAGACTGCACTGGGCGAAGGGGATGAATGTGCAATACTGCCAACGTGGTAATAAACCATTTCGCGAGAATATTGTCCTCGGCTAGAAGAGACAACGGAAGAGTCGCTGCATTTTATCACCGCCCATCTCGATCAAAGCTGCGTGCTCCAACACCCCCCCTCCACTCCCATCCTTGACCCTTATCCCTTATCTTCATATCTTTTATCTTTCATCCTTTATTTCTCGCCACGCCCCTTACGTGGAATAACATCGGGAAAATATAAATTGATAACAGCACTTTGATAAGCGGTTACGTTCACGAGAATCGGTGGTCGGATTTATTGGGTTGGGTTAGGTTAGGCGCGATCAATCAATATCGAATAAAATTTCCCCTGTATTCTCGTTATCCACGTAAAACGTACACTCCGTATGAGAATGTAATTTAGTATCTTCCAGTTGGCTCTGTAAACTTTTTTCGCGAAGATTGGGAATATCGAGGCGTATCCTTGGTCGGCTCTTTGCGACCAATCGCTAAGGGTACAACAAGTTTCACCGAGAGTAGGGTTATAGTTATCGTCGAAAGGTCAATCCGATAGCGCAAAACGTAGAGGTGCTTTGCCTGACCCGCGTAATTCCATCTTCCGTATGAATTCGCGACGCGAGTCGTGATTTTCATGCGATTCGATGGTCACCCTCTCAGGGCTTGAGCTTCTTTTTGCTCCTGCAAGCTACTTTCTTCCCCCACTATCTCAAACTCAATGAGGATTTGAAACTTTTAACGAATTGAGTTTGAAGAAGAGATTGTACTATTTTTATAAAAGCATCCAAGATGGAAGACCCTTGCGGCATCTCAATGCTCCAGAACGTTCGGATGACATGGATGCTGGGTATCATCGAAGATACAGGAACCCATGAGTTTTCGTAAATAACTAGTGATATCCATCGGGAGAATGGAAAATATGGGGGAAAAAGGGTGTTAAAAAAGGAAATATGGCCGACGGCTTTTGACGTAAAATTAACAACGATCAGCTTCACGTTTTGCATAGAGAGTGCAGCCTCAACGGGTATCCAATTTGCCTTATCTTATGCAAAGAAATGATCCTTCCTCTTGTACAAGGTGTTTCAAAGGGTAGCGACCAATACTTAATGCTGCAAGACAGCAGCAAAGAAGACATTGTCGTATTACCCCATGGGGATACACAGTGTCCTAAAAAATAGCATAGTCGAACCGAATAACGAATTCAACATTAAAATGAAGTCCACTTGCGAGTTCGGCTGGTATGACGTCACGCGATTCAAAAAGTTTCCGACGCGTGAGAATTGCGAGAAATCAATTAAACTTTCTGGTCGCTTTAATATTATTGCGTTTCCTTTGGTCGAATTTGGTTGATTATTTTCAGCGAGTTTCCGCACAAGTGGATTTTCCATATCCGTTTGGAAAATTCGTTTTGAAAAGTAACTTGGAAAGATAGGAATAATACTGGGGTATTAATGAATCTATTATAAACCCATCAACTTATATGAACTCTTGAACCCATGAAAACTCTGAGCCACTAACCAACGAGCAAGCCAATGAACGGTAAACACACGTAAGGTAAGTTGTTCATCAGTTAGTTGCCAGCTATCTAGTTTGCTCCAGATTCGAGGATAGGTCGGAATGATACTGCGGTATTAACGAAATTATTACAGATTCATGAACCTATATGAATTCTTGAACCCATGAACCCAAGATTCCATGAAAACTCTGAGCCACTAACCAACGAGCAAGCGAACGAACGGTAAACACACGTAAGGCAAGTTGTGCATCAGTTAGTTGCCAGCTATCTAGTTTGCTCCAGATTCGAGGACTACAGTCGTGAAGTTTACCGGATGTTCTCTGAGAATCGACTCATAGCAACGAGATATGGAGACTCGAACTTTTTATTAAACAACAGACAGAAATGGCGCCTAATAAATATTTATAAGATCTCTATGCAGAATACGCGTCGAACTCGGCTTGCTAATGGTCTACAAATATGACCTACTGGGAACGAATAAAATATTTTTTTTTAGTTTACGCGACGTATCTTATCTTGAGCATTTTTCTTTGGCGAATATACACGTAATGCATATCCGAGGTTATACAACTGATAATTAGTGTGACATGTACCACCTATCTACCTACCTATCATGTAAAGAAAATTTATGACTTCGATTCCGCTTCGAGATTTTCACGAGTTTTCGTTGCACCATGTCCGATTGGATATGTAAATCTTAAGATCGAGGCCACTGAATTATTTACACGCTAATTCGATGCTCTCACATAGAAATTACGTAAAGAATGAATTTTGACTTACGGTCACACCCGTTACGTGTACGTATTAAAACGTAAGGCAGCATTTCGAAATTCGACCGGCGACTCGAATTCTCATCAATTCAAGTTAAACTCTATCGGAAGTTATTTATCGACTTTTTCGAAAAGATTGATCAACCTTTTACTTGGTATAAAAATTTTTTTTTTCATATTAAAAGAAACTTACCACATAGTATACATGTATTATATGTAAAATACATACGAATGACATCACGTGGTCATATCCTAGTATTCCGTAGGGTGTGACGGTGGCGGAACCCTGTAGATATATTAAATTGAATGGTTCGGTCGTCGTTGTGACTCCCATGGCAGCCATTGGTTCAAAGAAAAAAGAAAAGTACGATATAACGATGTCTTATGGTATGTACTATACACGTCAATTCCAAAGGTCCCAGACGCCTTAAGGATCCTTCGTAAAAGACGATAAAAGTTAATACCACGCGTCACCGTTATAACGCAACTCAAACCCTATGCCCTTTCCTTTTGCAAAAGTTTCCCAACACTTTTTTCCCCCGCCGCAGCACGCGGCTTTTTCCCGAAAACAAGAGAGTCTCCAAAGGTTTGGACAATTTGGTAAAACGTTCGGTACGAGGAACCCGCGCGAACTGTTTTTGAACCGTGCAACTTTTGTAACTGCCTGTCTGTCGGCACGTCAAGTGTTGTCGTGCGAATCCCGTTGTTTCAATCGTTGGATCTTATTTTAAGAAAATCTCCATGTACACAATGCCTGATAAGCACTGAAACGATGCGTTCGATGTTTGTCCATAAAGAATGGCCTACCCATAATTTATACGTCTCAGTTACAATGGATTACATACATACGTAATCCATTGCCTCACAGCGAAGAGGACATTGACGCACACCCGGTATAACGTTTTCTCTCTGCTGGGTCGCATTGGTAAGGTACCTGCGAATATGCATACATTTTACGAGCAAACGACTCTCGCTCCTGCAGCCGGCGCGTCGAGCGAGAGGCGAAAATGGGGCGGAACCGAGGACGTGCGTCGAATGGAAAATTCCTGAGGAAGAATCGGCGAGTCGGGAAGGGGGAGGTGGGCGATGAGGGATGAGATTCACGTCGGAATTTTGATCTCTCGTTAATCCCGCCGAATGAACCGGTATTGCGGCGAGTTAAAACAACCCCCTGGAAAAGTGAGGGAATTACAAGCGTCGATATAGGCTGGTATTAAACTATAAGGGTTTCCATTCAACATTTCCAGGAATTTTTTTGTTATTATTTTTTAATATAGTGAAATTGTAAAAAGATAAATTAAAAGACACGTAAAAGTCCTCCCCTGTAAGTATCGCAGTTAATGTGGCAATTACCCATCGCCTTACGGGATGCTTGCTGGTAATTCGATCTTCTCACAAGGGGAGCTCCTCTTTAATTCGCTTGATTCGCCACGTGTTTCGTCTCGATGAGACGGAAACCCTCGAGGCTTTAAAGTAACGGGAGGCCATTTTTGTTGCGCTTGACAATATAAGAGCTACGAGTAAACATCGTTAAATCTCTCATCGATTTTCATCTCGTTAAGGGGTTCAAGAATTTGCCGAATCCCTCATATTTTTATTGAACAGCAGGTCACCTGATCCCAATTGGTTCATTGAACCAGTTGAGGATAATTGCTGCGGGAAAGTCAACCGATGTTTATTTTTTTTCTTCGTCTTAATTTCTTTTTGTTTCTGAGTTATTTAGCTTTTTATTGGAAAAGGCAAATAATGTCCAATGAACGCCAAAGGATGACGGAATCTCGTCATGCGTGCTATTCGACGTGAGACTAGCCGCGTCATACGTGATCGTGACTACCTTAAGGAGTCACTAGGCGACATATCGCTGTGCGGAAGAGTCGCTGCATATAAATTGCAAAACCCAATCCATCCCCGGTTAATGGGGGACGAAGATGAAAAGGAGAAAAAAGGTGAAGCAACGGGGGATGCTGGATCGTCGAGGAAAGAAGAAAAAGGAAAAAAGATTGGGTGGGTTGGAGAAGCGATAAGAGAAAATATTTTGCGGAAATCTACTTGAAAAATCATTCGAACAATGGCGATCCTGGAAAAGCCATAGAGAGGAGAATCGAAAAATAGACGCTGGAGCCGAAGATTTGAATGGTTCGAAGAAAACCGTAAATACCCGGAGAAACTTTTTGACATTGTGGTTTTCGAGGGCAAGAAACGTCTGTTCTACGTGTTTGTCAACTTTGACCTCGCACAGCGAAAATAAATGTTCATGCAAAGAAAAAAGATTGCGATGGCCGCTGCATTGCTTTTCCTGGAAGCAAGGTATCAAAGACTGACAAGGCGAGGACTCTGTTAGCAAATATAAGAAATAAGGAATTCCGCTCGACTTGGCGAAAACACGTAAAATCGAGGACAATTGAAATTCATTGTATAATCAGGGTGGCTGAAGAAGGGAAGTTAAAGAAGCTTAAGCGTAGGTGACGCTATGGCGATTTATCGTTGTAAGGGATGATCCTGGCGCTTTTATCGAAGGAATTTCTTGAAAACGGGGTCATGGGGTCCTTGGTAGGTGGTTCTGTGAACGAGGGGCAGGCGGGGAGAGGGATGTCCTAAGAATCGGTGGCTAGAAGAGCTTCGGGTCTGCGCAACGAATTAAGAAAATTTCGAAAAATGACGTCTGTCTCCTTTGATTTTTCAAGGACACCAGTTGGCCACATTCGGTAAAGGGGATCCTGCAGCAGGGGTGGTTTAGTACCTTACTCAACCTTCTGGAATTTCTCGACGCCAATGGAATTTCACTACGTCCCTGTATTCTCGATCGGACACGTAGGAATTCCTGTTGCCATCGACGCCATGTCGATTCTCTATTTTCACTGGACATGACGGGGCAATTCATTATCGGAGACTGACTATTCTTCTGTGTATTGTCAGAAAGGAATATATTCCGTTTATACCGTCGTACACGACATACGTGTACAAAAGAAAATATTCTAAGGATAACAACTGAGAGATTTTTTTTCACTGTTGGACAAGAGCGAGGGAATTGCGAAGGAGTGTTAGAAAATTTTTTTTTTTTCGACTTCACCGTAAAGAATTGGAAGGAAATATTTTTAATTTCGCAATAGTTATCTTGTTATCTACTATCGAAGGTGACGTTTCCTTCAGTCGTCCAAAGGATTTCAATTCGTTTCGAAGAAAAGTTAATCGTAGCATGAGGATTTGATACCAAATATTGAAAGCGTACAAATGTTTGACTAAAAAAGCTTTAATTTTTTTTTGGTGAAACGTAAAATGAAATCAGTCACAATTCAATCGATATCACACGCTCTCCTGTGATTACTGTGAACGACGCCTCGATTACGCCTTCATTGAATCTCGGTAAACTTTAAAAGTAGCAAATACTTTCTCGATTAAAGTTCCGAATGCCAGGCATAAGCTTACAACTCGTAAGTCAAAGAAACGAAAAAGAAAAACGAAATGATTGTCCGAGCGACGATAACGGCGCGTCATACGGATTCTTGGGTGGGAGCCTTGAGAAAACGTAAAGGTGCTGCAGGATTATTACGTCAGTGCTATAGTAACAGGTGCTTCCCAGAAAGTGTCGCGAAACTGGGTAGAAAGTTGAAGAAGATATATAGGGCTTGAAGAAGGAATGAAGGGTTGGTCCATGACGCGGCGGGTCAACGGAAATGTGACGCTTTGATAAAGTTATTATTTATTCAGACTTCGAGGCAAAAGCGCAGGACAGGAATTTCAGCGTTCTTGGCTTATTTGTTTCTCCCTTATACTCAAGGCCGAGTTAAAAGATTCAATGCACCCCTGATTAAAACCATGAATCAAGTTCCGAAAGTTTGTGGTGTTCTCCGTGAACGCGAGCAGAAGCACGAAGAACGTAGAAACGAAGCAAATGAGAGAAAAAAGTCCCAACAAACTTTTCGGGGTTAGTCAACCCTTTCATCCCCTGGCGCGTAGAGGCATAACGCGGTCTTTATCGTTGGGATGCTCGTAGTGGTAGGAAGGTACGGGGGAAAAAGAAAGAACTGTTAACCCTCTTTTTGAATGGCTTAATGTTGGGCATTTTTATATATAAAAAAAAGCCTAAACATCTTAGGGGCGAAGTAAGTCCACGAAACACAAAATCTTTCCTGTATTATTCATAAAAGTGATGTTCAAAGAACCGATAAACATGATAGGATCTTCCATTTCGTTACAGTTCACCCCTTATACTAGCTGAATACTCGGATAGCTAGTGTTTCAAGAGGATGGCAGTGCTACCACCCCTAGAAGGTAGTCTGTAACATTGGCACTCGTCAATAAGGTAAATTCTCCACGTTCGAAATTGCATTCGGGGGCAAATATGTATGTAAGAATGTGACGTTTGTATGTATATATGTATATAGGTATTAGAATTGGTTCTCTACAAAGAAAACTCTTATCCTTTCTTCTTCCAAGAAAAGGAAAGTTATTTCGAACAGATCACATTTTCTTACGCTGATATTTCAAAGTGACAATATCGGACGTATTGGATGCTCTTGTAACTCGGACAGAAATAAGACAAACAATGTGCGTTGTCCTGTCGTATAATGAAGTTTGAGATAAGAATTACATATAAGGGAAACTGCTTGGAGATGAATACTAGTAGAAGCATCGCCTAAAAAATATTTATTTTTATAAGCGGCATCTGATGCCTTTTACTATTGTACATATCATAACATATCAGGAGACATAAATTTCAGGTTGCCTGAAGTTTAGGGGAAAAAATCTGGGCTAAGTAGGGTGGTTGATAAAAATATTCTTTTTTATCCACTCGAAGTATTTTCGGAGTTACCAAGAACATTGTGTGGCAGAAATTTAATCTTGTAACGATAACCACGGTTTTCCTTTATTCGGGGATGGAAACGCACCCTTATGAATTCCCGTGAAGATTTTAACCGTGGCCTTATTTCTTTCATTAATCCAACCCCAATATCAATAGAGACATCGTTCATACATGGAATTTGTATTAGCTCTGTGATTAACGACTAAACCTACGCCCCGTTGACATTCTTCAGTCTAACAGGTCTCAATTGCCATTGCGACGTCGATTCACTGATTTTAATTTCCGATGTGTAATCGCGATCGTTATCAAGTCTATTTCGAAAATTGACCCGAAAAACAAATATATTTTTTTACCGATGACGTTTCTATGGAACCAATTAATTGTACGCGTAAAATAACATGGTAAAGATAATACAGAAAAGTCTTGTCGATTGGAGTGAATTTTCATCGTGCGAAAAAATTAACTCGCTCTACAGGAGAGGATCTTATTTCACGAGCAAATAGAGACTGCAAGAGGTAAGAAAGTGACCCTTGTCAATGACAGCGCCTATTGACATTGACAGAGATGTTTAAGCGAGGCGAAGAATAGAAAGGTCATAGGTTATAGTAATGAAAAATACAAAAATGGCGAACTATTTGCAAAAACTAGGGAGACCCAGGCTCGAAAGGAAATAATGAATAGGTCCTGGTGTTTCAAACACTTTTTCATTGTTTCACGTAAACCGATAAACGTGTTGGATATCCCATTGAATTCTCTGTGAAATTCAATAGGCGAAGCTATTGGAGCTTTCGACGAAAATACTAAATCAAATTAGGCTTGTAATTTCCGCTTAATGTAAGGACTCGGCTGGTTTAGCGAGTGGACGGAAATGACTAAAGAAATTGAAAGTCCGGCAAAACTATTCGGCGACTCTTTCAGGAGAAAATACGAAAACGTTAAAGCAATGGCATCTTGGGAGGAGGGAGGAGGGGGGGGGGTGAGAACGAGGAGATGAAATGGCGAAAGCATGAAAGACGTGATGAGAAGTGAAAGAATTCTTGAGATCGAGTCCAATCGATATCATCCCTTCTTGCAACCTGGTCTTTCCTATGCAATCCCTGCAGACTCCCACCCTCCCTGGACCAACCGACCAAGTCATCGCATCGGAAGGAATCGAAGGTGGAAGGTTGGTTGTTAATTCGAAGAAACTTTCCAAAGGGACTCAGAAAAGAATTCCTGGAGCTCAGCCCTGATCTGCACCCCTCAAGTCCCAGCGCGCAAGCACGGATAAGGAGTAGGAATTACCATGGGACGAGTCGATTTGAAATTCCATCTAATTGGCTGCAACAGGATTTATCCTGAAATAGATAGGGGGTCGCTCTTAGGGGGTTCATCGTTGCAAACGACATCCATTATGTATTTGACGATACGATGCGATCACGCTGTGAACATGATCTTTTCCCGGTATCTTTGTAATCGAGTATTCTCCTAGGTTCACCCTTTAGAATTTTCATCCCTTCTTCTCCGTTTACTTATCACCTCGTTATTCCACGCTCCGCTGACTCGGTGACGTCGCGTTTGTATTCTGTGATAAGAGTACACGAGACTGTAACGAGGAGTGAAAAATTCATACGTCACGAGTTCTAAGTACCGCTGGTCAGAATTTAGTATCGCACAATTAATATTACGCATAAAATCTTTTCACAATTTCATAAATGTCCTGTACCTACTATTATGATCAGCCATCAGGCGTTACGTTGGTTTGCGGCGAGGGATGCCAAGAACCAAGAGATTGTAAGAAAAATAACAAATTAAAAAGACGATAATAAAAAAAAAAATTGGAAGACCACAATGGAGATATAGAGGAAAATTAATTTACGAGAGGTAAATGCGCTTCGTATCCTGGTTAGGTACTTTGTAGGTAACTGTAGGTCTAGTATCTAGAGCAAGCACAAATTGAGCACAATTACTTTGGCCCCGCATCAAATAGCAGCCGGTTACTCGACCATTTGGCAGTAGTTTCGCGATAGACACCGTATACAGCCGCTATATAATATATACAAGGATATCCGAGTAACACGCACAAACTGAAGTTGAACCTACAATAGGAATCAAATGGAGATGCTAACTTCAGTTGGTAAATTTGACCTGAATAAGCCTGTGTATACCATAAAAAAAACTGACGTTCGCATACTGTGGCAGAGCTTAAAGTCACTGTATACTTAGCTTCGTATTATAATTTTTTCTTTAACGCCCATCCGGTAGATTCGCTTCCTCGTAAATTGCGTACAAAAGCTCTTTTGGTGGATGTACGTAATTCTTTTGCATGAAAGCAAAAGAAAACGAGTACTACGATCATTTGCGAGGACGAGATTATTATTTTCAAGCGTGGGTTTTTGTTGCCTTTGCGGATTAGCCTTAAAGGCAACTACTTATTGACCTAATTGGGGATTTTTACAAGCCGCTCATGACGAAGAGGAAATGTGGACTGGGACATGATAATGGGGACACAGATCGAGTGTTTCTATGCATGAATAATTAAAGCCGCATATAGGAATTCGAGGAACTCGAAAATAATGTGAAACGGGTAAACTATACGTTTTCCGTGAAAAATAACAATTTCATAAAAATCCCTTTCATGAAAATCCCTTTCATAAAAATCCCTTTTTCTTTTATCCGACAAAAAATCTGTAGGTATCACAGAGTGAATTCATGACGACTCTCACATTTGACTGTTCTATTCGAATTTGATCTGTATCCTACGTATCGTATTTTTATGAAGGAACGAGTTTCGATAATGCACCGCGTGCAAATGTAATTGAATTTTCCCGAAGCATTATATTACGCAAACATGGAATAACTTTATTTCCAACTCCCTTGCTCAGTAACCATTGGCCACCAGTACAGTTGGTATCCATGCTAACTGTGTGTCTCATTGAAATATATTGTAGCGTTTTTCGATAGTGCAATTTCGTACGCTCCTTATGAGTGTACGAAATGGGATGTAGGTAAGTGCTCGGGGCTGGCG
>JAYRCB010000305.1:137203-150188 GCA_036026315.1 Trachelus stipa | reverse complement strand
AATAAAAAAAAAAAATTTTAAATAACCTTGTTTTTCTTAGTCAGGCCGGAAACTTATCAATCCACCCTCGTATAACATTGTATAGTGGATTATAGCGTAATATTTAGTATGAAATAGTTGAGGAACCCTGCAAATTGCTGAATCAGTCCAAGCCAAATTTGTGTAATCTTATTTCAATATGGTCCTTGAATCACCCTCTAGAATTCACCTTATCAAAAATGCCAATCCCGTTCCAGGTAGCTGATCCAGGAACCGGATGACCGGGTTAACTCCTTCTGGATTCTCGCAGCGGTCCTGTCAAGGACTGGATTGGCTCAGGATAATAGGAAGAGTAGAAAGAATCACTGTATGGCTACATGGCCAGACCAGTTGAAGTGGCATAGCAGAAGAATGTACTGTTGCTACTGTTATCATCGTAAGAAGGAAGGGGGGGATTCCGAGATTTACTGGAAATCTGATATGACGTGTGATAAATCGCAACAGGGTGGTTGGGGTCATCCAACCCCCTTTGCTAGGAGCGATTACTTTGAGTGGAGACGAGTGGGCAAGTTATCATGGGAATGGAGGGGAGGGGGAAAAGTAGCAGAGATAAGGAAGGAAAAGAGCCTTAAGATGAAATCTGATAACGTAATCACGAGTGATCGCGATACTTTTTGAAGTTCCTCAGGAAATGAAATTTGTGAGTGATACTCTTTTTCTCGATTATTATCCTTTCTTCCCTTTGTTTCGTGCTAAAATGATGACATTTTGCGAACGAGGGGGAAGAAAAAAATTGGCTTACCGTCCTCCTTGAACAACCCTAATAACGGTGATGAAATTTTGACGAACATTTATTCAGGGCGAGGAAGTGTCTCGGCAGTGTTGACAGGATTACTGATCGAATAAAAGGGTTAAAAAAGAGTACGAAAGGCTGACGTATGAATTCGCGACGGCAAGTAACCTCAATTTCTGGAAAAAGGAAAACATGACTTCCCGGCCGGGACGGTAAATTTTTGTGACACGTGTAAGCACTGAGAATTTCAGGAAGTTTCTAGAGCCAGCTGGTACGCGACGGATGTGTTCCTGGCGTCGCAAATCAGAACTCGCGACGAGTCGTATTGCGCATTCAAATTAGCGACGGAATCGCGAGCTGAATTCACATTTAAGTTAAGGAAAAACTGCGGGAAACTATGTGACTTTGAAAAGAAGAAAAAGGAAAAAGGTTAAAAGTCGAGGAGAATTAGCATGATCATCCGAGTGACCCATTTCGTGTTGTCGCCGAGCTCCTGTCGTTTATTCATCAATTTATTTAATTCGGCTACAAAAATTCACTTCCCCTGCTCAAAGCATCATTCTGCTCCGTTACGAGGGGCAGCTTGTACTTTCAAAATAACTTCCGCCTATAGCACACTAACAATAAGACTTAATATCTCGAGTCTGAATTTCTCATTGCTTAAGAAAGCACGACTAATTGTAAGACGCCCTGTTACATTTCACAGCTTCCGGAGTTAACTGCTAAATTATTATTTGTTCAAAATACCGAAGCCAAACCTCTCGCATACTTGGCACTTCGAAGGTTTCCACTTCGAAAATGCCAAAAGTATCGCGAACTGCAACCACCCTCGTGCCTGCACCCCCTGCTCCCTGGTGTCTTAGGACGAGGGTAGCTGGGTATTTAAAAATCCATGGCTCTTAAGAAAATACGAATACATTCACCTGGTACCACCTGCTTTTTCTTCACAACTCACGTTGACAGGGTAAATCAACTTTTTGTCGATCAGATTTAACGTCCTCCAGGTGGTGCTTAAGACTTCAATTTCGGAACCCTGGAAAGAGGCAAAGTCCTCCTTAGGGAAAATGATCCCCGAAAATGATCCTGCTGTAGATTAGTCAGAGTCTGTTGGAAAGTCGTGCGGTGAAGAGAGCTTTGCAATTATTGCACCTCGTGTGACATGGAGAGTAACGGTGTCCGGCCAAGGCGCTGAAACTTTCGCAGAAGCTCGCGAATACATAAAGTCGTTACTAGGACTACGATTACCCCTAGATAAATTAGCATATTCAGCTTGGCGGAACTTGCTCAAGTTAATTAATGCGGATTGCGTAGCCGGTGCATGGATGGATAACGAAGGCAATTAGGCTAATTGCGATCGTACACTCGCAACCGATCGTACCGATCTCCGAGCCTGTCGTCGCTCTCCCATACGTCCTGCCTTCTTCACCCTCGCCTTTGCATTACGTACAACGATCATTTTCATTGGCCAATAGAAATTTCAATCGTTACGAGTAATTATTTGCGCGTTAGACAAATATAATTTTGATTAAAAATAAAGGACAAGGAAAGTGAAAATAAATATTGAAAACCAGTTCTCCTCCAGAATGAGGATTTTACATCGTGGATTTTTCTCCTGGGAGAAATAACATTGTACAGCGTCAGGATGATACACTCCTACTCCTATGTATGTATAGCGAGCTACGTAATGCTTTGATGAATATTGCTTCCTTTTTTGATTTTATTTTTCTTTCTTCCATTTTAAAAAAAAAAACCTGCAAATCAATTAAGGGGATATAGGTAGATCCATTAAATTAGAGAAATCGAAACGAAGAGATACCGACGTCGGCGTCACGACGCCATTGTAAAAATTTGTTCGTCTCCTAATCGTATACGAATAAAAGAAAATGGAGGGCATTGAGTAAAATCATATACTGTAGCGTTGCTTTTTCATTTCGCATATATATTTACCGCAGGAGTGCACAAACGAGATTCAGAATATTTGGATTTTCCTGTGTAGAAAACATGGGATCATCGTTCCCGAATGCAAGCGGCGCACCGCGAATAGATTTTGCGGAGTGTGTTATTCCTTTGAATTTATTGTACGGTTTGCGGAAACGTTCGCTTGGTGTAGGATTATATATGTACACAGATTTTTTTATTGTGAAATATAAATTCATTTAATAAAATACACAAATTGGATGAAATCCATTGAAAAAAAATACAAAAATAGAATGAAATCCTGCAAATTTGAAAATCTCAATTCAATTGTTATTATTTGAAAATATTGTGTTACTCGTAAATGTTAATTTTTTCTTGGAGTTTTACGCAGGATTGCCTAATCACAGTGTGTTAATTTACTGAAGTATAAACCAGCTTAGAACGCAAGATTCTCAATTCAGAATCGAAGGAACTTTAAGACCGACGATTAGTCCCTTCCTGGTGCTCATTGAACACAGTATGAATCAGCTTGGAAATGAGAACCTGCGAATCGAAGGTGGAATCTGTGTAGGATAGGGCATAACAGGAATCCCCCTTATCTACTCAAAGTCCTTAAACTTTACTAGCTTCTGTATACTCTCTTTACGTTCCTTGCCTATTGCTCGTGGGACAAGAGACGAGTAACGAATACGACGAGCAGGTATTCGGCACGCTAAATAAACAAATATATAGATATAGTAGGGTGATTTTATTTATAATTAGATTTTGGCGGAAGTGGAAAGAGATACGCAAGTATATAATAGCAGTGAGAAATGGGATAATAAGGCTAACTTTTAGAGAGACTGATCTTAATGGAAATGTTACCTGTAGAGGTTTCGCGAAAGTTGGAAGAAATTTATGTAGCGCCACCAAGTGAATTGAGAATGTAAATCCCTAGACAAATTCCTGGAATTCTCCATGAAATTTACACTGGGTGTATATACATATATAGTTTCACTAGGTATTCCGTTGTGTCGAATGGACCCCGTTTCCTTTTCAATCGTTCCTCGCCTTTCGATTCCACCTTCTTATGCGACTGATTTCTTACTATGGTACATTCTTTTCAATCAAACTAATACTTCATTTTCAATATGGTATTTTTGCGAATTGAACATTCGATTACTTCGTCAATCAGCAATGAATTCAGAGCGATTCTCATTCAAAGAGTGTATGTGGAAGTCTGTTTGTCTGACGAAATAAGAAAAAAAGGCTTATTGTTAGTCGAAGGATGCTTATTTTCCGCCCATAATTTCCATTGCCAGAGCAAAAACACTCTGGGACAGACTCCATATAGATTAGGTAGCAAAAGGAGCCAGTTGGAAAGTCAAATATTCGCCTCTGGTCCAGAGCAAGAAGATTCGTACATGTTAAGACTAGAATTCATTTATATGTAGATATACAAGTCAAACATCTAGCAGGTTAGAAAAAACTTGACCCCTTAGAATTAAGAGTTCCCAGAATGACCAACCCATAAGAAACTAAATTCCCCCCAATGTAAAAGTAAAAGTCGATTAATTGATCGACTGCAAAATGAATTATGAATTTGATAATTGAAATTTCATGTAAAATCGTAATAAAATGACAAATGGTACGACTATTAAAAAAATGTAATTCGTTGTCTTCCAAAAGAAAGGAAAATGTTAATGAGGGTTGAGATTATTTCTCGCTTTGCGGAAACGGCACGATAATAAATTAATGTGTCACGAACGTCCTCGCTTGATCGCCGGTTCACCGTTCCTCGTTTCTACTTGAACTCAACGAATCAGTAGTACTTCGCAGCCTCCGGCAGTCTGTAACAGCCAGTAGCACTCTGTAGCATGCTCCGGAATATGGACAGCCCTAGAATGGTGTGTTGCTGGTGAATCTACGCGTAATGTCCTCACCCTTGGGAGAAATTAATATTCCGTAACGAAGGAACGAGCTTCGCACTTATTTACGGAAACACAGACGAGTCTTTCCCCAATTTGCTCGACATTCGCTGAGCGAACAAGAAGCCGGATGGAATTATCGGAATGGCCTGTTTCTTGAAAATTATCAGAAAGAATACGAAATTTCTTTCTTAGACTGATCCGCAGTACATATTTTGCCCATTTGAATATTTTATATTTCATGCCAGCCTATATAGGGGTAGAGAAATTGATTTGCGACATATTTCCTTCATAGAATGAAAAGGGGACTGAATTTCCTATTGACACATTCTAACTTTAACTTGATATACGGTGAAAGAATCGACACCCTATTCTCACCCTTAATCTGGTACTTTCTTAAAAGTTGAGTCAGCAGAGGTGCAAAAGTTTGTTAGAAACCGACCTTAACTCTTCTTCGAGCAACACGTGATCCTTAAAAATAATTATTGTAAAATTGGAACTTCAAGAATTTCTTTGAAATTCTAAAATTCACGTAATTTTATCCCTAGCATATTAGATAATTATTTGATAATCCCCTGCTTCCAATACGGTTCAGGCAATTTGGATTAATTTGCGCAAAGTGCCCTTTTTTCCAAATACAAAGGATCTTCCGATAACCACTCAGACGTCCTCAATTTTCCCAAATTGTCAGCGAAAGGGATAACGGAGAGCTCCTATCGCCACCCTGGAAACCCAGCGTCCGACTGGACGTCTCAATTATATGTATGTGACTATACTCCGGGGGTTCGATATCTCTTGGCTGGATGCTGCGTAACAAATGATAATTTAGCCGGAGGCCCGAATTTCGATGTAATTCAAAATCAACGCACAGCTGAACACGCATCAGGCGATGTACCGACATTTTGCTTCAGGTCAAAATTGTAACAGTTAGTCGATACTATTTAATAGCCAGCCCCTCCAATTCAATTCATCTCCAGATGTGTGTGTGTCTGACGTATGCTCATAGATCAATAGATTCATTATGGCAGCGTATAGGTATCTATATACCGTGTGTTCGAAATATCCAATGATACCTGTTGTAGTATTAACTTGCCAACCCGTTCGTTACCGAAATCCTATTACGGGATGAGCACCCCCAAACATGTACAGGGTGATCTTACGATTATGGGATCCTTCCAGGTGGATCAGACTAAAATATTCCATTGTCTGTTTCTCAATGAATAATCCAATAATTTTCCTGGCACTTTTTTCACCATTCGTACAGCCGTTCTTCGTCTGGTCCTGTGATCTCAGGATAATCGAAGACTGAAGTTGTCAGTGAATCAGATAAAAGAACGAAAATTGGCATTATTGGTGTGTAAACATTCTGTCGAACTGGACCTCGAGTTTATTTGAAAAATAATGTAAATTACGTGAATAAATGTTATTTCTTGTGGGCTTTGTGGATCTCTTATTGCAAAGTGAATATACTTAGGCTTCGTTGGAAGAGAGTTCGTGTTCTCGAAAGATTTGAGGAAAATTTTTGAAAGTCAAATATTGTTACTTGCCCAGTAATCTCATTGAACGAGATAAGCTAATAAAATTAATCGCGCTCCCATTAAGTCCCGTTTATTATTAACACGTACTTCGGCGTGCTTTATCGTCGGTACTACGGAATTTAATCAGTTCTAGGTGCACACGGTGCTTTTCACCATTTTCAACGTTTCTTGCAAGTGGCCCACGGGAGACTCGAGTACTTTGGAAAAGGAGAAAACGAGAGAACTTCATCGAGTTCTTTGGGTTTGTTATCCCTGCGGCAATCAGGGAACTGGATTGGTCGAACAACCAGGAAACCGGAAAGACCAGTAAATCAAGCAGATAGAAAACGGTGCAGCCACCACACGTTGTATAACTATTGTAAATAGTAGAAAATTTCTGTATTTGGTAATTTCATTGATTCAAAGATAACCAGCGAAAATATCCTGGAACTTGGAAGGAACCGGAAGTCGGTATTACTCGGTCAAGAATAATATTGGTTCAAGTATCGTGAGCGTATCCTTATGTATATACCTTGGTTCAGATCAACTTCCCAGAAGATGTTTTCCAGCTTAGGATGGTCCATACATCAGCTGCTTCTCTTGCTCTTCCTTTTCTCTTACAATTAGCACCAAGAAGATGACTCAATCTTGCATTAACTGTCTCTTGGATTTATCACACTAATAAATGTATATTGATACTTGCTTGAGGAATGATAAGCACGAGCGACAACACAAAGACAATGGTAACCGGAGACGTTACTTGTACGTAGTAATTTTGGAATGTCTTCTGAATAAATGAAAATTTTGAAATGATTAAAAAATATATGTCGCCACTATTGATCTATCTAGGAGATTTTATCTTTGTTTGTTTTCTTTTTCTCAGCACATGGCATGTGCCGCTTAGCTATATTAGGAATCTTTTTATTTTTTGATCTGGTACACGCCGTGATACGAACACATTGCATAGTGTCACTCCTCGTAAACCGGGCCATTAGGCGACGGACCGGAAGTTTCGTTCGACCGAGACGCGTCGCGTCGTGACGCGGACTAAAGCTGGTGTTGCTTGGCGTCCTTGAAACTCCGACGCCGGTGAAAATCTTACTTCGCACGCATGCGTTTAAAACGCGACGGCCGAGAATTAAGAACGTGCCCTTCGACTCCTTGCGATCTGGAGCATTTTCGAGTGTATCTTTCACACGCTGGATTTGGTAGACATCGTTTGTACTCCGAACGAAATCAATTAATTTTTTTTCTCAAATTTATCAATCAACATCGAATGAAAATTCGCGTGGAAAAAAATCTGCCGGAAAAAGTGCACGGTTAAATGCTCGATGTTTATCGTGACTTTCGTACTCGAAGAAACGAGCGTTCACTGTAGAACTCATTTACGTGAGGATGATTTCCGGGCTATTTCTCAAAGTAAAAGCTAGAGCATTTGTTCGGACGGGACTCTTATCGTCGAAATAAAATAAATTAACCGAGGGTAACGGTAGGCCATGACTTTTAGTATCTCTGAAAAGTTCTGTGACGCGATTGGCAGATAAATCCGAGCGGGAAAAAAATATCAGGGGATTGAATTAAAATCGTTCGATTGAGAAAACGGGAGTGAAGTCATTGAAATTCAAATACCAAGCATCGATAGCAAAAACGTAATTTTTTTGGGAGGAATGTGTGGCGGGCGTCGTGACGATTCCACGCACGTATGAGGCCGTTACTTTGGAACAAATTGAAATTTAAGGCTGGTAGCTGCCTACGTAACGGAAATCATAGAGACTCCATGGACCACTCCGTTACAACTATAGTCTACTGAACCACGAAAAGCCAAGGATCTCTTCCTGGTCCATAGAATAATAACCCAACCTCGTGTCCGGGCGAATTTAAAATTCCCATAATTCCCCAACTGCCCTGTTCACAGTGACCGTATAGTGACTTTAATAGGACCCCCTCCCTTAACCCAAGAGAAGGTAGCACCCCTAAAAAATTACATATATCAAGGAAATTCAATATAAAATCTATCAGAAACACAAAACGTCCATCACGGTCGCGTAGACGTCATAGTCTGGGTCTCTCTATTGAGCTTTACTTATGGCTTAATGCACCGAGCCATTTTATCATCCCTTATCCGAGCTGTATTTGCTGCGAACGCGGTTTACAAGGTCTACAAGGACTCTGTGCAGCAAGAGTGATAGTCTAGACAGGCTTTAGGTAGCCGATTTACGCGTGCCTCTGAACTCTAGATTGTCCCGGGGGTGTAAGATTTCCTCCCCCAGGACTCAATGGGCTTATCAAGTGTAGCACGCTACGCGACGAATACTGATAAGACTTTGCAACCCTTACCGGTTACGCGCATTACTTGCCTGGCTGCAACCCCCCTTGGCTTGTTCCCGAGAAACGCAACAGGAATCCCATAGGACGATAGTCTAAGATTTTTATGGGGTGCGTAATACTACACTTTGAATAATCTACAGGGTGGTTTGATTTTTTGCAGTAAAATTGTCTATCTTAGCTATACCCGAACCCACCCCTTAGCACGTACGCTTATGTGACGCAAACAAAACTCTCGAAAGGGCGGGTGGGGGGGGGGGGGTGGTGAAGCAGCGGAGATGAAAAAGATGAATCCTAATGACGAGGGGCGCACAGCATCCTGGTCGCCGAAACGTTCGCGCTTAATGATAAGAAAACTGCAGGAAATTCGATAATGGCTTCTGCGTCGTATAAATAATCCCACGCGATCCTTTGCAGCTATTTGAACCAGTAGCAGCACCGAATCAGCCCTTCGCCAGGAACCTTCTCTTAGTCCGTCCGTACGTGAATATTCGGATTTGTTGGGAGTGCAACGACTACACCCCATTAACGTCGACACTAAGTTTAGTTTCCTACTAAAAGAAAGATTGAAAACAATGAATTATTTTTGTGAACCCCTGGTGAAGCTTTTCACTGTTTTACTTCTATGGTTCAATGCCTTCTGATCAACTACAGTTTAGATACTGTAACGCAAAAATGTAAATGCGTTAACAAAAATGACCCTCAATGGTCCTCCCTAATGTTCTGACGACAAAAGTAGGACCTCTCTCTCTCTCACACACACAGCTACACACACACACACACTCTCCCCCTCTCCCTCCCCTAACCTAACCGAACTAACGGATTGGGCGCCAGGTATCCCTCGCGGGAGTACCACGAGTGCAACGCACTCTTTTCGTCAATAATTAATTTACCCAATTCGGAAAGGGGCCGGGTTACACTAAAACTAAACACCAAAATAACGGAAGCGAGGGCACGTCAGTAACCTAAGACGAGTCTCTAAAAAACGAAGAAGATTCACGAAGGTTCACTAAAATCTCACTAACAATAAGAGATGCACCAAGGGACAACGGCCGATCCGTAAGATGTTCACTAAAGCGGAGGATGAGAAAGAGTCGCTAAAGAATATTTATATCACATGCCCTATCCGGTGGCTAGCTAGTTGGAAGCGCCGTGGAGTTCAGGCGGAGAACAGAGGAGCTTCAGCATAAATTAGAAAAAGCAACTAAGTTACTTTACTAAGTCTCTACGATTTTGGCTACGTCTTGGACATAGCAACGATACGAAAACGGTTGCTAGGGCCGATAAGAATTTCACGGAGCACGTAACGAGATGAGTAGCATCGAGCACGCCCCGTTCCGTTCACCGTAACGGCTTATGTGGAAAAACAATTGCCCCGCGAATATTTTCATGCGTGAAATGTCATTACCAACTCTATAGACGCTAAATTAAGAAGGCACAGAAAAAAAAGTCTAGGGTAGAAGTACCGTTTTTGGCCATCTTAGTACCGTTTGTGGTCATCGATTTGATCCATTTTTGGCCATATTCGTTACACATAAATGACGTCGATGGCCATAAATTGTGAAAAGTGCTTTTAACATCAATTATTAAACAATTAGATATTTTAAGCATTCAATTTTCAATCTAAAATATGCTTTCAGTCATACTTTCGCATCTCATTTCTTAATTGAATAGATTGAAAGTAATAATGAATTAATATAGCAATTTTTACTATGGCCACTAATGGTACAGTGGCCACAAACGGTACGTTTACCCTATATAAACTGAAGTGGAGTTAATTTTACAATATTACTACAATATAAATGCGGAAAGAAAAGCGCAATTAAAGATAAGCAAATAATAGAACAAATATTAAGCGGAGAAGCACAAGGAAATTAATTAAATCATTAATTTATCTATAGAACTTCTAAACGGTGACTCTGTATAATCCAATACGCTAAATATACTGATTTTTAATAATCCAAAGGTTCGCAAAGCCGAATAATACAATAAACTAATGCGGAAGGAGCATTAAAAAGACGCTAAAAATGCGCTCGAAGCGCAAGGTCGTACTTAGTGGTACGAATTTTGGATATTTAATTGAGAACTTAACCGATTTTTTTTCTTAGAGTTTCACAAACGGCACACAATAAGTCTGATGAATCACAGGCACAGAAAACGCGAATAATTTAATAATAGCGCCTAAAGAATCACGGCAAAATCTCTGTGATAACTCTCTAAATCTTAACAGAGTTTTTACGCGAATAGGGAAGAGTCAATCGCGGCGTCAGGAGATGCAAAAATTAATAGAAAGACGCGCGACACATACAAGATGCAAAATAGGTAATACCAAGAAATCACATAAATGGCGAGAGCATAGAATATAACAATTATTACTAAGAGCATCCTATAGTTGATTGCTACAATTCCTTTCGATAATATAATTTTATAGCAGAATAATATTTATGGCTCTACTCGGCCGGTCTCAAAAGGAGCGACGAAAGCGGCCGGTGACAGCACGCGCGGTCGTCGCGAGAGTCGAGCGTGTATCGCAAGAACAACGAATTTTCGTATTCTTAAATAATCGATTTGGCCAGAAGGGCGCTCAGTCTTCCCAATGGTACAAATAATGACTTCTAAAAAATCTATAAGCAACACCTAGAAGATGCTAGACACAAACCAATTATGCACGCATTTAATATTGACACAAACGGGGCACTAAAGAAAAGTTTCAATATACAAGAAAGCTCAGTTTCGAGACAGATTCCAGCGGTGAATTCTACCTTAGGGCCTCATGTGGCAAAAACCAAACAAACAGATTATCGGCACACGCTAACAAATCGCAAAGTCCAGCACTTTCGTCCTTTTTTTGTTAGCCCGATGCGAAAAGACGTTCACATCGGGACTCTCAAAAATGGAAGATCTTCCCGTTGAGGCAGAAGGCCTAAACGGCAGTTTTCATTAACACCAAGAAATATTTGCCAATTTATAACGGGTAGTAAAGTGTCTCACCAAATATCGCAGCGGCAAAGAATGGAGCCGTCAAAAAGGTCCAGAAAGGCTTCCTTCCTTCCTTCCTTCCTTCCTTCCTTCTCCGTCAATAAATTTCTTCCTTGGTTCTTTCTTCTCTTCCTATTCTCACTACTTTTCCTAGGCTACCACTCGCTAATAAGCACCAAGCGTAAATGTAGTCTTTTCGGATTTCACCGAGCACGAGACCTGTTGAATGCCCCTACTATTCACATTATTCGCGCGCCGGTAGAATGGTGACAAATAATTCCACTTCGGAAATATCAATTGCTTAAGAGATAATTTATCGTGAGGATCATAGCTAGTTACGAAGTTCACCGGAGCTGTCGGCAGCCCGTTTGGGAGTCTTCGGGTGCTGCACTCCATTTATAGGGCAGGAAGGGTGGGAGTCGGCGGTATGGGCGGCTCTTCCGTCCCACCATTCGCCATGGGCCTGCCATAGATACCCCTCCTTCCTCGCGGCCTCGCGGCAGGACGAAGAGGAGAACGTTGACTCCTGGTCGATGGCGAAGGCGGCGTCGATCATTGGGCGTCCCAGTTGAACGCCCGGTAGACCAGAGATGGAAACCCATCCCGGGTATTCTCGAGCTCTCGTGACTCTTTGGTTGCAGCAGCTCCCCTCGTGGATCGACGGCACTCGGTCCTCAAATTCCACCAAAAATCAGCTACTCTTTCCTCACTTTCCCCGTTGTCCGGTCCCGTCCCATCCTTTTCTCGCACCAAAGCGTCAAACAATACACAAAAAGAAAAAAAAGGCAAGCAGTATGCAGTAAAGCAAAGCAAGTTAACACTAATTGTAAGACGGGCGATAGGCTGGTTCAGTTAATACAAAGGAATCTGTTCGCCTTAACACGCGACTGACGTTTGGAGCGTTTTACTTTGACTTGCTACGTTCCCTAAAAATACCGGTAATTTGTGACATGGATTCCAAAAATTCATGTCATAATACGTACAGAATATCCTACGTTAAGAAACGCAGTGCGTGACAAAGAAATTTATTGGTACACGTATGTGTTGCTAGAAATTTTCATACAAGGGTTGTACGGAATTTCTTTGAAACCCCGTTAAGCATCAGGGGCTATCTTAATTCCCGGAACGATAGAGTCTATAGCCCGTATTCAGAACTCGCGTTTAGTGCTAATGGCGCGTTTTTAAATTTTTTCTTAGTGACTTTTAACTACAAGCGACTCTGTTATTGACTTTAAGAGCGAGTTGTAAATACGAGATTATATCTTCGATAGTGTTTTGTCTACAAGAAAAAAGTTGACAATTCCTATCTCTCGTGCGACCTAAAGGAGGTAAAAAGAAAAAGGCAAGGACAACTCTCTAATTAATGAGATTAAAGTGATTATTATTCGTATCGTGTATAACTTGCAGGTTGAGGGTAGCGATGATCGTAAGTAGTGTACGAAGTCCCTATATGAGGAAGCATTTTCATTTTTTGTTAATTTTTGGATTCCTTATTGTAACGTTTTTCGATAGTGCAATTTCGTACGCTCCTTATGAGTGTACGAAATGGGATGTAGGTAAGTGCTCGG
>JAYRCB010000305.1:73258-137103 GCA_036026315.1 Trachelus stipa | reverse complement strand
CGCGAACTGAAGTTTCTGAGGTAGATCTCGGTGGTCTCCTCAGAACTTTGACAAATTTTCTCTCTGAACCGGTCTAGCCTAAATAGCGTATGCTAATATGCCGTAGCCGTCGACGAAACTATGTTTTATGAAATGATTATGATCTAATCTAAATCGAGCTCAAACACTGCCTACCGAATTTTCTGATGCGTTATCCTTTCGGATTTAAATGACGCTGACGGTGTCGTTACTTCCGGTTACAACTGAATCCAAATGGTGATAAATTGATATGAAATCTATTATTTAACTACTTAAAATACCGGATTGATTAGCGAGAAGCGCTAATTCTCTATCGGATTTTATTGATATTATTTCTCACGGATTTACTTTCGGGAGACGTTTGTCCTCTATCGGCTAGTATTTGTACTAGCTGCGCGTCCTTATTCTTTGATTGTAACAAGTGCGCACTCGGTGCGTCTTGTAACGTTACATTATAGATGAATCTTCATCGACTACCGACGATTCGGAGGAAGCAAATTGCAAGTTTCAACTTGCGACTTGTTTAACGTGAGTCCCGGCTAAATAAGGTTCTATACTTTTAGAAAATTGAAGCTCAATCGGTCAAAGTTAACGGGAGTTATATTGACAAATATATATTTTCAAAAAATTCAAAATATCATAAAATCAAAACTTCTCGATGGATTCGACCCAAATGCAATACCAACCAACCTTGTATACAAATCTCTTTATCAAGAATTATTTAGACGATTATCACAAAATTTGCGATCGCTAGAGTGATAACGTCCTTTTTTTGGGAATTTTAAACGACATAAAAACAGAGGTAGAGTAGAGACATAAAATAGAGTTGCACACGCCTTTGCAGATGATTTTGAGGGCTGTAGCTGAAATCGTTCTCGAGTTATACACGTTTGAATTATGAGAGGCCATTACATACACACGCGCGCGCGCGCGGTAATTTTCCGCAAACGTATTTTCTCGACGTTTTGGCACATTCTGAACTTTGGAGTAATACGTGTTTACCTAGAGAGAAGGAAATAAAGATATCTACGTATGAGACAGGTATCAATGAAAACATATGTATTTGGGTGTTCGCGTAAGTGATTGACTTTGTTCCCTTCGTGAATGCCCTATTAATAATCTTTCGACAGACGTCTTTCAGGACCGTCGAGACGTTTGGAAAATCACCTCGTCTGGGGCACCTGCTGTAAGACGTTGAGGGTGTATCAACTAAGTGACAAATATTTGCCATGCATTCGAGAATCCAAGATCCTTCATAGGGATAGGGGTTGATATTCTACATCGAAATATTTTTTGAGAGGAGCTTACGCCAGGTGTTTCCCATCCCCATCCCTTAATAGGATTTCTGATCTTCCTTTCCATGAACCGGGCGAACGGAGGGGGGAACTTCGAGAATGATTAGGTGGAACGTATCTCCGGAAAGTTAGCCCCCCACTTTGACTTTGGTCGTTTTTCTTTGTACCAATCGATTGGCGATCGTTTCTTGATATTTGGTAGTCTTTTTAAGAAGTTTGATAGTTTGTCATTTTCTTATTATACCTACAAAACTAAATTCAAACAATCATTTATCGAGCCAGATAGAATTAATTAATCAGATATAGGAGTTGGATGGAAAATAACTAATGAGGTTACTTCACCTTGAGTAGTAATAGATCCGTTATGGCGAGACTTGGGGGATATTTGAAATGTCAGAAATGTCGTCGTACGTTTCATGATACCGATTGCCTTGCTAATCATCTCAAACGAAACTCATATGCCAAGTCAAAATTTATATGTGAAGCAACAGAAAATTGTGAATATTGCGGAATATCAATCATGACTTTCTCTGGAATATTTCCTATCCATGGCTCTTTCGTATACGCGTATATTCAAGGCAGAGTTTAACAGAATACTCAGCAAGACAGTACTGGATTTTTTGACATGACCAAAATGACCTGAAAATTCAAAATCTTTTGTTAATTATATTCGTCTATTCACGCTATGCTAAGCGCCGAGCGATGCACTCCCCAAGGAGCCACGGTGCGCTCCAAATTTTTATCTGCGCGTCGAGTCGGTTAATGATTTATAACTTGGCCAATTCTACCATTTCGATTTGTAATTTATTACAAAGACCCTAAAGAATAAAGTATCATTAAAAAAAAACATTTTTGTCACCCAAATAAGAAAAATCCCCCCTTAAGCACAGATGCTACGAACGCTTTTGTCATACGTGTCGTGTTAATAGGCCATTGAGCCACTGCTGTCACATATTGCCTTTAAAGAGAAATATTCAACTAGACAAGCAAAAAGAAAACGAACCTGTAAAGCAAAATCTTTACGTATTTTACGATTTTGAAGCCATGCAGATTTGTGAGCAGGTGGAAAACCCGGAAGTTAAAGTTCACGATATTAATCTTTGCGTAGTTCAAAAAGTATGTGAAAAATGTATGTACAATAATGACATTTCCTACCTCCGTAGTTAATGCGGTGTTCGTCAATTCGTTTTTGATTATGAACCCTTAAAACAGTTTGTAGATCTCGTTATACATATGGAAGATTTGAAACAGGTGATATGTATAGCGCACAATGCTCGTGGGTTTGATGCTCAATTTGCACTGAAATATAGTGTAAAGACACTGAAAATAACTCCAAAGATTATATTGAACGGCACTAATATCCTGGAGATTTCTTTTGAAAAATTTAGATTCTTTATGTTACCTAAGTATGCCGCTATCCTAATTTTCCAAAACTTTCAATCTCCCGAACTCTTTAATTAAATGGTATTTTCCTCATCTGTTTAACAGACCTGAAAATCAATACTATGCTGGACCACTACCAGATGCATTGTTTTATTCCCGTGGCACGGTGAAGATTGTAGATCGTGCAACATTTTTTACCTGGTACGATGAACTTGTCAAAACCGAATACGTGTTTGATTTTGCTACCAAAATTAAACGGTATTGTACATCGGATGTGAATCTTTTGAGACAGGGTTGTTTATCTTTTCGTAAGATGTTTATGGAGATCACTGAAATCTGCCCGTTTGCGAAAGCTGTAACCATCGCACTCGCATGCAGTGTTGCTTAGAGAACTAACTTTTTAAAACTAGACAGTACCGTCATTATCTCCAAGAGTGGCTACAGAGGATTTGATAATCAGTCGATCATTGCATTCATTCATTCTAAATTCATTCTGGGGGAAATTTGGTCAGCATGAGAATCAACCAAAAGCAACGATTGTAACCAATAGTGAAACATTCCTCGAGACAGTTAGTGATCGTAAAAAGGAGATACTTACAATTAGTTTTCTGCCGGTAAGCGATGATGTAATATATGTTAACTGGTGTAGCGCAGATGATACTATCGAGCCTTCGAGAATTACGAACGTTGTCATTGCTGCGTACAAAAAGCTCAGGCTAGACTACGGCTGTATGCTCTCTTTGAAAAGATTAATAAACAATGCTTGTATATTGTATACGGATAGTATCATTTTCATTCGGTCGGACGCTTAAAGATTTAGAAACAGGGACGAATTTAGGCGATTTAACCGTCGAATTAGAAGATTACGGAGACGGCAGCTATATAAACGAGTTTGCATCGTGTGGTCTCAAGTGTTATGCGTACATACAATTAAGTTGAAACCCCTAAAGGTGTTATCAATTATATTTGTAAAGTTAAGGATATTAATCTTAACTATGCAAGCACGAAAAACATCAACTTGGACATATGAAAATTTTTTGCAACTACTGGTATCTCGCTCGAAGGAGATGAAGACGTGGTTCTTTCTTATGAATCCTTAAGACGAACCCCAATGCATGATGTAATTACACGAAACGAGACAGAAACGTTTAAGAGTAACTTTGTGAAGCGACGAATAAAATTATGTAATTTTAGACTATAGTAATGTCAGAGCGAAATAGCCATTATGCGTCAGCAGCTGGACGCTGTGTGTGCGCAGGTTAAGATTCTCCAGGAAAAGCTTTCTCAACCGCCTGTAATTACCATCTTCGACGATGCCGAGGTAAAGATAAAAACGGAGCCTGCTTCGCCACCGTTATCCCCTATGGAAGAACCGCTTATAACCTCTAATGCTACTACTACTACTACTACTACTACTACTACGGCTATCGATACGCAATCTGAGATCGATATGCTTTTAATGTCTCCAGAGGTATAGAGGTATTAGAAAATTTATTAAACATTGAAGAGGTGATCAAAAATATTCCTATGTAGGTCTAGTAATATTAGTAGTAATAAGAATAATTTTGTATAATAACAATAATAAAAAGTATGTTTTTTACTGTTATAATGTATCCCTCTTTTACTCATCGTTCACAAAATTAACCTCTTTAAACCTAAGGTAGGAACGCAGGATCTAGATAATAATAATAATAGTAATTTTCTGGGACATAATATATATTTATTATAAAATAATATTATAAGTAAGATCGACAGCTTTGAGTACAATGATGAGTTTTATTGGTGGGCTTCTTAATTCTTCGATAAAATTTTCTAACCGTTTTATCGTTCTTATTATAATTTGTGCAAAAAAGGTTTGAAACTATTGCATTGTGTATCCGCGGGACTTGTAATACATTAGCATTAGACAGTACTGTTTGCAAATATGCGACTCGAGAGACTACATCGGTTTTTGATTTCATGTAATTCCTCTTGAATTCCTTCTCATAGCCTGCTAATGATTTCTCACAAGAGGTTCAAGCCCGTAAATTATTTACATTCTCCTTGTCGACCTATATAAAATGCTACCCAGTGAGCGCCGGGCGTGCTATGTGGATCTTTATTCATAACTATAGCGGATTGTCTATTAAGAGGTAAGACGATTCTGTCAGGTAGAAACACCACTTTGAATATTTTCTCAGTCCAGTTGCTTTTATACCCTTTAACAAATATTCCTTTTTCTTTAGAAACTTACGGTAACACGAACGTTAAATTTTGCATGTTAATCTCCTTAGCACAGTAACGGATCTTCTTGGTTCACATTGCATATTTAATCATTACTCCACAGAATTAGTAGTACTAGCAATATATGAGTTAGTAAATAGTTAATTCGAGCGCATGGATTGTAGTTTTATCTGGGACGACTGTATGCCTTAAATTAAAACATAGAAAAATTCTATGAAGAGTAAACAAAAACAATAAATTATCGACTTTATTCCATTATCCTTATTCTTCGAAGTATTTAACCCCCCAATCGTCAAAGTTCCTATTTCAGAAGGTATTTTCATTGCGAATAAGAAATGCAAATGAAAGATATCAAATGCTCAGGGTGCGTTTATACTTCCTTCGTACCGTAACCAGGTCATCCGTTCCCTTTCTTCGATTCTTCGCATACGCACATCGCGCACCATTTTCCAATATTTTTTTCCTGTGTCGAGTGGATCATCCTTATTGCATCTTGCGTTTCTCCTCATGATAAAAGTTTATCTTCATTCACTCTATAGATAATTTTTACAAATCGTTTGCAAACCTAATTTATTTTATGACCCATATCTCAACGTCAATCCTGAATCTCACTTAGGTGCTACACTTACAATTGTGGATTAAAGCTCTTTATCTACGCAACACGTGGCCGGCTAGGAGCGCCAGATTGTCTGGCTGAAATGTGAATGCTCCTCAAATCCTAGCCACTTGTTGCAGTTCTTTTCCAAGGTTTCAGAAAATTTTCGTTGCACAAAGAATGTCTCATCGACAGAACGGAACAACTTTTTTCGCAACGATATGGATTTATCTTTCAATTTTCCTCACAATGGAGATAATAAATCCACTGTCTGTTAAAAGATAATGTATCGCCTAAGTTATGAAATCTTTAGCCTAAAATGTGAAACCACCAGCTGTTTTTACATTTCGAAACACAATCTCATCCATTAGTCCATGACGATGGGCAAGATCTACTTCAGCTTTGTCGTCACGATGTGCGTTTGTCTTTTAATTTTCCTTTTTACTTTCCGAAATATCGTTTCCGCTGATAGCTTCATCACTACCGCTTAGTTTTCGTATGAAAAAATTTTCACCTCGATTTTTGAAATGAAAAAAATTCAATCGCAAAACTTTTAGGACTCACCCCACCCCTTCTTAATCCACCCCCCAAGTCTCGCAATAACGGATCTATTACTACTTCCCTGTTTAAATGACCACAATTACACGGCGGTCTTAAACCAATCGCTTGGTTTCCATCGTGCAGAGTTGAATAATTAAAGTTAACCAATCACGTATAGGAGTTTGATGGAAAATGACTAATGAGGCTGCTTACCTCGGATTGAACTCTACACGGTGGAAACTAAGTTAATGCTTATGTGCAACAAGTACTGCACCATGGGATCGGATACATATAATAAGCTTATGGGCTTTGCATATCAAAAGTAGCAGGAAGCGAGCAGCAGGCAACAACCAATTGGTAAGATGGTTCGGGTCTGACTTCTGACGTTAATAGCTGTATACGATTTGCCCATTGATCGCTGATTTGCTGCTTACTACCTGCTGCCTTTGATGCGCAAGGCGCATTAGCTTCCACCATGCAGAGCTTAACCCAATTGCAGCATGAACCTATTTCAGAAAAGCAGTCGCAGGCTAGCGGGTTTCCGAGCCTGGTAACAAAAGACAGTAGCAGCGCGCGAAATATTCTGCGCTTTGATGCAAATGGGTTAAGCAGAGTTAACCAATCACGTATAGGATTTAGATGGAAAGTGGCCAATGAGGTTGCTTAACTCTGAACTCTGAACTCTGAACTCTGCACGATAGAAACTAAGGGCATATTTCGTAATTGAACCATGGTTGCGGTTATTATAGTTCAGCCAATTGCATCGATTGATTTTGACTGCTGACAGAAATCAATCGATGTCATTGGCTGAAATTTAATAACCACAACTGTGGTTCAATTACGAAATATACCCTAAGATATCTTTTTTTACCTGCATTCAATAGATCTGTTCTCGTTACCTACACTTTCTGTATTTTTCAAAAAGTGCAAATTCTCATTGATTACTTAAAAATATCATTCAATAGGAACTTGCAATTTTTGAAAAGTGCAGAAAGTGCAGGTAACGAGAACAGACCTATCAGGATGAGATACAACCAGATATGTACATCTATGCTCGTAAAACTATTGGGTTGAAATAGAGTTAACCAATTATCCTATTTGCATCTTGTTTCTATTTAAGTTCCTGCGTTCAGATATCAGCGACGTTCAACTGACGGCTCGCGGATTGTTCTGCGCTCGGTGATAGAAGACAATCGCCATGTGCAGAATATTCCACTTACAGATGCAAATGGGTTAACACGTTCAGTGCTACGTCAGTTATCGTTGACTGACACTGAATTCCCCGTTCAGGCCGCGATAGCCAACGGTGACTGACCTATAGCACTTCTAAGTAGCGCATGTGGCCTGACGGGGATTTCCTTATAAATTCGCGTGGCACTCAACGTGTTAAAAACGAGATTTCAGTGGAATAAATTAATTTGATTGTTTACCGCTATTTCAACGCTGCAGGCTGGTAACGTATGCACTGGCAACGAATTTCAGAACGAAGCCTTACATTGACTTAGTTTCCACCGTGCTGAGTTTAAACAGAGTTAAGCAGTCTCATTGGTCATTTCCATTCAACTCCTATACGTGATTGGTTAACTCTGTTTGAACTCTGCACGCTGGAAACTAAGCCATTGGCTTGTTTAAACAGAGTTAAGCAGCCTCGTTGCTCAATTTCCATCCAAGTCCTATACGCGATTGGTTAACTCTCTTTAACACGTTCACACCGGCGTGTACCACCGGTGGCTCAGGACTAGTTCAAAATACTATATATAAAAAATGCGCCGGTGTGAACGTCTTACACTCTGCACGCTGGAAACTAACCCTATTATATGTATTTGCTCCCATGGTGAAGTTTTGTTGGACACAAACATTGGCTTAGTTTCCATCCACAGAGTTTAAACAGATTTAAGCAGCCTCATTGGTGATTTTCTCATTTTCCATCCAACTCCTATACGTGATTGGTTAACTCTATTTAAACTCTGCACTGTGGAAACTAAGCCATTGACTACGTTTACACGACAGTCTAAAAACTGGTTTACGCCCGTTTTCTTCGACGCGGTTCAATGCATAAACTCGGTTTAACTGTGCTATTAGCCGATCAGGTACTTGTGTTTCGAAGATAAACGGAGTTTACGCATTTAACTGCGTTGAAGAAAACGGGCCTTAGTCACTACTGATCTAAAGGAATAGACCAATCCCAAATATTCCTTGCAAGTAGTATTAACTAAATCGGTTTGAGACCGTCGTGTAAACTTAGTCATTGGCTCAATAAGTGATCTAATAATCACTTCCGGGATACATGGAAATTTATAGTATTGAATTAGAGCATAAGGAAAAATTTTCGAGCTGTAGGGGATTGTGAATTGCAGATCCTGTTAATATTCAACTGTATGTATAAATTCTTTGATGTAATATCGCTGTATTCAATGCGCAGATCGGTTTATGTTCCGGTCGGCTATCGATCTGAAATTAATCAGTGCATATGATTGCAAAAAGAAATATTGAAACTGCAAGGCCTAAACGTAAGGAAACCAACCAATCAGAATCTAGTACACCTCCCTCCAAGTGGACAGTATTAGATTCTGATTGGTTAGTTTCCTTACGCTTACTTCTTACGTCAGCTCGTTATTTAGTGTCTGTGAAGGGCTTCAGTGTACGTACAAGGGTAGAAAGTTTAAAGAAGGTTCAAAGGTTCGCAATATCGTGATGGCAGCAGTGGGAGGGTAGGAGAGAAGCTTGGTACTGCTCGTAGCGATACCTTCCCCTCTGCTTCATTCAAGAAATAAAAAAAACCACTGTACATCCCCGTGGTAATTTGTTCGACGGAAGCAGCTGACGCTGAGGTCCTAATGGAAGTACGCCGACCTGCAATATGTAACGGCTATCGAGAAAGTTTATGAACACCTTTTATACGACAAAACGATATTTGTAGGATCAATCGTTGTGCCAAATGGACAAGAATATATCGACTAAGGGACGAATGAGGAAGTGTCTTCGACAGGACAATTTTGTTACGTCAACAGAATTAAGAGATAATAGAAATGGGCGCTGATGTCCTGAAAAGAAAGCTCAGCCTTGTTGAGTATATCAGTTTTTTCCTAAATATTACAATTAAAATTTTGAAAAATATTTCTAATGGTTTTATATGTCAAAATTATAAACAAAATTATGTAACTCTAGCTTCTACCTCTGTGTACATACATCTACCCTTCGTTGTCCTTTGATAGTTTTTCTTCTTTCAGATGTTTTCAAAATAATTATCAAAGTCCACGCGTTATTCTGGGATTTGTAAATTAAAAACACCAAGGCTACGTGACTTACGTCTTATCGTCTCGATTGGCAAAGAAGTCATTTCGACTTCATGAAAACTTTACATTCCAATTTCAGGCGTTAAGGGTGACTTTTTTTTGACGTCGGGTATACCTACGGGAGCCTCCGGTGACCTGCTGCACCTTTACGATATTTTTTACAGAACGTCGGACGACCAATGAAATAAATGAAAAAAGAGTAGTTGGCGAATTTGACTAATACGTGAAGTGGGGAAATCATTAGAGGAATGCAACACGGCGCCTCTAGGAGGGAATCTTGACCGCGACACGATTCGATGGCAAGCAGGCTGCTTTATGGCCATCATAAAATTACACACGATGCAACCAGCAATATACAGTGTTATTCTATACGCGACGGACATATACTGTAAATCTATTTTATTACTGCACGTTCTTTAATCCGTGTAACCCGTAGAGAAACACGAGCCGGGAAATGGAAGCGAATGTTTGCATCCAGAAGAGGGACGAGAGGCGTCGCGACGTTACACCTGAATGATAGGAAATAATCTTGGAACCAGAGAAGATGCTACTCTCCTTCTACCTATACCGTTACTACTAGTTATCCTTACTCTGGGTCTCTTCTGCTTTTACTCTTTATCTCTGTCCGCTGTTCTCTATTATCTATAAAAGTGCAAGAGTCTTATGATGACGTCACGGTTGAATCAGTTGTTTTGACAGCTGTCAGACAACTGGTTTTGGTTTAGTACAAAAAATTGCAAGTCTGAATGGTGCGTTTAACTTGGACAACCCTGTGGAACGGGAATCACAGAGATTGACTTTCTGGCTGAATTCCTAAAAGAAAATTCCAACGGTATAAAGAAACGGCAAGTTAAGCAAGCGAAGTATACCGTCATCTATGGTATACGTACGTTACAGAGGTCTCTCTATCGTAGAATCGACTTCAGGATTTTTTTACATTTTTTTTTCGTACGAGATACGACTTATTATGAAATTGCTTAGGTACGCTTGGATACTTGCGCTTCTAACGAATCGTATTTATTTTCGTATAGTCTCGTCTAATTTTTTTCTCTCTCTCCTCGGCTCTTCGGCGAAGAGCTTCGGCTTAATTAAGCGAACCTTAGCAACACGTCGCGACGTCACTCGGCCGGACGCACTTCGTCATTCTCTTACTCGCATTGTTACCAATCAGAAATCCTTTATCGTGACTTGAATTTATTTTTGGAATTCTTCTACCACCTGACATAACTACAGCTTCTATTTCGACTGAATTCCGTCAGCGCTGCTTCTGTCAATCAATAACCGAAGAAGAGCGTCAAGTGGATCCGTTTCAATGATACAGAAATAACGTGTGAATGATGATGAATTTTTGTAACCTTAAGACTTTTGTTGACTGCTGATTATTTCGAAATACCCATCCCTGGCTCTTCTTCATCGAGAACGTCCCTTATTGCAACTGTTAATAGCTGAATACGCTCTATGTGTTTGTGTAAATTTTCTATGGATTCTTCGTTAATCTTTCTATGCTTCTAAGGTCCGAGATCAAATAAATGTCAATATACTCTAATTTAATTTGTCGTCTTGTTTTGGTGGTGTGGTCGACCCTGTCTAACTAATTGTACCTTTTTTAAATTTGTCTGAGAACTCTAGACGCGTTGACAGCTCATTTATCCGTTTGACCAGTGCCGCTAGATCATTTGAAATGTGATCTCTTTGGTACTCTTCTTCGGTCCATAACCTTATCCGCAACCTCTGCCAGTCTATTGAGTCCTATTCATTCCATAACAGACAAAAGTCCTTCTAGCGATGAGTGCTTCTTTTATATGTGCTGGTATTTGTTTTGCGTAGGAGGTGCGTCTAGAATATCCTGAATTTTTTTCATTGTCTGTGCATCGAGGTGGCTGACATCTGAGCTAAACTTAACTTCGTCCGAGCGAATTCTATGTAAGACAAATTGGCTTTCCAGTTGTATGAACCAGAGTTTAGGTTTCTTGCGCCAGAACGAAGGTACCTTGCTATCTCTGTAATCGCTGGCTTGAACTTCACCTTGAACTGGGGTTTCGCGTATCTCTTTTTGTGGCCCGTTTTTGCTCGCCATGCCTCGTGTTGCCTCTCTATAAGGTACTGAGGTACTATAAGGAATTACTGGAATACATCACGTATGTTATAAATTCATTACGTATGTTCTAAATTCTTCACTTACGTTGAGCGAGTTCCCTGCGATATGGAAACTATCTATAGCAACCCCGATACCGAAAGTTCGCCGACCGGAATATTACACTGAATATAGACCTGTCTCCATACTGTGCGCCCTATCAAAGGTCTCAGAGCGGTGCGTATATGATCAAATTATTGCGCATCTCACGGAATGTAATTTAATGGATCCTCGCCAAGTAGGTTTCCGAGAGGTCATGGGTACTCAAACAGCGATCTTGAGGCTAACAGATGACATACATGCGGCCACTGACCAGCGCATGTTCACAGCAGCAGTATTTTTTGACTTAGTAAGGCTTTTGATACAGTTAACCATGCGATCCTGCTGCAAAAATTGTCTGTGCTCGATTTTTCCCCGGAGGTCCTGCGCTGGTTTCACTCCTACCTTGCTGGCCGACTACAGTCAATGCGTAGCAACGGAAAGAATCCAATTGACTAACATTGTCGGCAGGAGTACCACAAGGAAGTGTCCTACGGAGACGTTTGCGAATTATATACTTATGGAATGCGGATGATCTGGTTCTATATCGGCACTGCCATCCAAGTCAGCTTGAGGAATACATACAAAAGTTGAATGAAGACATCGTACGAATCGAAGATTGGTGCGGTGATAACTTTTTACGACTGAATCCAGCAAAGACAAATGTTATAATATTCGACAGTCCACCGTATGTGCGTAGCCTAAATCTCGGCTCTTCAACCTAGTCTGTATGTACCTGAACTTGTTCTCAGTTACATACAGACTAACTAGCTTCGGTTCACTAACTTTTATACGAGGCCAGTAACTAACTTTAACTTTTAACAAGCGGAACGCGTTGCTAGGGTGGGAAGGGGTGGGGAAGAGGGTTGGTAGCATTCGATAATCCGTGAAACCGTGGAGCATCCGTTTCCTGTTTACAAACGTTAGGGGTGAAAATTCCTAAGAATGGTTTTCACCAATATTCATCAAATTATTTGATACGCAGGAAATATAGAGAGGGACGAACAATAAGAAAATTGAAAAATGGGTAGGTAGTTATCAAATAAAAAAATGCAAAAAAAGACTACCCTCTGCTGTCAAAAGCATATTTTGCGCAATGCGTAAAAATTGATTTGTTCGATTAATCAATTAAATTACATTCTACCCTGAAACCCTTAGTGGCCTATATTGTAAAGAACAACCCCCATCTTTCCGCTGCATGGTCTTTAATAATTAAAGCGAGCTCCACATAGGGAATAAACGTGCGTCGATTGATACTCAAGGGTGGCCTTAGGAAACTGATGTTTCATCTCATCCTCCGTTCGAGGCCCCAAAACGTCGGCATTATAGTACCCAACAATTTTTTTTGCATCACTTCTCTGGTTTTTTTTTTCTAGGATAAGTCAAAGCAGCTACCATCAATGTCCCATCTTTTTGCGTCGTTCCATCAAATCGTGCCCCTCTACTCCGGAGGGTAGCGCGATATGCCATCATATCCCAGCAAAAAAATCTAAACAATGTATATACCCTCGTAGTCTCCAAAGAAAACGGTTAGGATGGGGCGGAGTGTTAAGAATATGGACGCCGATTAATCCTACCTTACGATGTAGGCTGTGGTCGCGTAAACGAGCCAAAATTCCCATAAAACTTCGCTGTTATATAAAATAAAAATTCCGGAGGTTTCGTCCCTTTCTTACAAAGCTACCTCATCCCTCGGATAGAATTCGGATATCTAATTTCGAAAGTTCGCAGGGTCCAAGCCTCGACGGACACTCGTGGGCGACGCGACAATAAATTCTACTGATATCCGATGGACACGTTGCGAGCGGATATATCGTGATTTGGCGAGGGGACTTGTCGGCGATACGGATTGGTAGAGATTGTTAAAGATTGGTAGGAATGGTTCACGTTCGCTAATGAAGCAGCCTTGCTTGGCGAACGGCATACGGCGCATAATTCGATTTCAAGTGAGTGCACATTGCACTATATGCACTCAGGCTGTTTTCCAGTCGCATTACACGACGACGTCCTGCCTCTGTTTCTAGGAAATTCAGTTCCATCGGAAAGTTCAAACACAGCAATTCCTTTCTATCATTTTCACTATAAGTTACGACACAAGGATGGAATGGATGTACGAAAGAAGAATTTGAAAAACATGGCCAGATGTTTTTTTTATTTTGATCTTTCCCTTAGAAATTGCGACTTGCGTCCGAGTGTCTTTGGACAGCTGATATTCTCGTAAGTGACGAGAGGTTCTTGGAGGAAGTCGCAAGGGATGGAGAAGAGAGGTAAAAAAAATGAATTAAAATACTGCATATAGTTTTATGAATGGACCATAGTCGTGGGTATCTAATTTAATAAGCGATATTAGTTCCCGTGGTTTAATGAAGATTGATCCTGATGACGCTCCAACAGAAAAGCTTGGGCGAAGATGCGAGTTTAATGGGGATAAAGATACTCCAATAGGAACTGTATCTTGGGAATCTCTAATTGTTCGTGCATCAAGGTTTTCGGGTAGATAAAAAAAGAGGAGGAGGGGGGGTGAAAAGAGAAAAGGTCGGAAGTAATATCGTTGAACAGGACGTGGCGATTGTCAGGCCGATGAAATAAGATCGGACAGCTTAAAGTCTTGCTTTATTAATTTCCTACTAATTAATTTATGTGACGTACTCTCATCCGGTATTATCTTACTCCGTGCAATATGCCCACCGGGCATCACGCTGACTGTGATAAATAATAAAATTTAAAACGAAAGTCCCTTGTAAGCCGACTTGAAAATTATCCTCGGAATTAAACGAAGAAATTGCACGGCATAAACGGCAAGATGGAATTTACCAATTGCAGAGACAGACGAATGCTGCAATTGCGTTGTGTCGTCCTTTCCAGACAAGTTAAGCGATCCGAGCAGTTTCAATTACTCGATTTTCTTGAAACGATTGCGTTGCGAAAAGTCATCGAACAAGAAAAAGATTCGAAGGGATGATCCTGGTCGTTGCTGCGATGTTGAAGGATTTTTTTGTCAGGTTTGTCGTATGACCTCCCCGCTTACCGTTGTATTTTTCAATGTCGATCACGTATTGCAGCAGACGCTCCTTGTGTCGGAAAGTGAGAGTTGAGATCAATTCAGACGAGCCTGGAAGCATTATGAGCTATTCAATGATTTTTCGAAAATTTTTTTAGCGGTACCAATGACCGATACACTTTGAGGTAATTAATCATTTAAAAAATTTTGATTTCATGTTTCAGGGATCGGGATATGGACCGACACGAGAGGAATAAAATGTTAAATATATCATAAAAATATCCACTTTATTTGTCAACCCCGCTTTCCGTGGTACTAGGCAAGAGTACACACGAATAGATAGTATGGTAGCGACATAGTGATATTAATCATAATGGTAATAATAGTGGTATAATTAACGGTAATAGCTTGGTTTGTAATATCTCTACAGTATGTAATTGTTTCTTTTTTCTCTCTTGTTTTTCCTTATCGTGATTGCCTTTTGATACTTGGTTCTATTATTCGTAGTCCATTGCAACGTTATCTCGTAGCTAGAATATCGATAGAACAATAGAAGGAAAGTAACGTCTGTTTATTCGTTATCCTTCGATACATTAAGAATAACGCTCGACGAGTAAAGATTAAAGTACCTTTTATCACATAATCGCCACGCTAAGGGTGAGTCTTTTCTTATTCGTTGCCAGAAATTAAAATGGGACATTGAGAAGCATTTGGTCACGGGAAGAGAGAAAATAATGGAAATGTATTTTCTTAAATGTCTATAGGCTGGTGCGTATGTGCGATACTTTTTTTTTTATATTTCTTAATAGTTTTCATTTCATTTTCAATGGCTTCGGAAATTCCATTCGGACTTTCGAAAAAATCCTAAAGATTTCCAATGTATCAACAATATCTAAAATTAAATTCGATCAGATTATTTTGATATACAATATTTATATTTCAATTATATCTCTTACTCTCATTCTACGTCGCACACGCGACAAACTACAAAAGATTATACTTTTTTTTTGAAGTTTTCTCGGCTTCTATCACACATTGTAATCGAGGAATTCGCAAATTTTCTTTCGCTACTTATAAAAAACCAAAAAAAACTGAGCATTGACTGACTGCGCTTGTGCGCAATTTTCGATGAGATCCTAAGAGAACGTGGAAAAATCAGTGGTCGAAGTAACACGAATAAGATACAAGCAAAGATATATTATTTAATATATATTCGTAGAAACACGTGGACTTGATACTCGACAGAGGGAGATTAAATAAGATCAATCATTCACAATAAACGTTTAAAGATATAACCCCATCTACGTCACTCGATTTGGATAAGCGATCGATTACGTAATTGATTCGAATTAGAAACTTGAGAACATTTGAAAAGGTCCCTTTTATTCCCAGGGGTGTTACATTTCTTTTCAATAACTAATCTATGGTCTTCTGTAACTAGCGATTTCAGATCATAACATAATAAAAGTTACAAAAGTGAATGACGACCTGTTATACAGTCTTGGAATTACATTAAACATGACTTCTCATTGATTTTAATTGGGTTCCACTTAGATTCTCTCATAATACCAGAATATCAGTCATACCGAGTCGCTTGGACCTTCTTTTGCGCACGCTCATAACATTCTCTCACGCACATTCTTGAAATTCGAAATCATTGGAATTTCGAACTGTCCAATTGAGAGCACAGCACACTCGCACTATCACATAACGCATCCTACTTGTCTAGTAGTGGATCATCGTAGTCCCTCAGTCGTACTCATGAGAGGATTCGGTCTTGGTCAGAAGATTGTCTCTCTCCTCTTGGGTAGCGGGGACCTCAGAAGTCATCGGCCTTATCACTTTGGTAACTTTGCTTACCTTGGTCAGTCCTTCGGTGGCTCCATTGACGCCGGAAGCGCTAGAAAAGAGACTGCGATCGTCATGTTAGAGCAGATATGCAAACTCAAGAAAATGCCGCAAAAGAAAAAAAATCGCGTCATCGAATTCCTAAAAGATACCACGGAGGAATTACTTACACAACGTCCATCTCGTCATCATCATCCTGGCCAAGTTCCTCGGTTGTTAGAGTAAAGTAGGGATTCGCGGATGCCGGTCGGAATTTGTAACCAGTCAACACGAAGAATACATATGTCGCCATCTCGCGAAACATTTCATCCAGCCACTCGTATTGGAATGGTACAGTGATCTTTAGAAGATAAACGATGATCCGCGTGAAGTAAATGTAGCAGAAAATCATTATATAAAAGTGCCTGAAGAGTTTGAGCTTCCTCAAGTTAACAGCAGCCTTGCCATCGGTGTGACCAGCCTCCTGAAGATGTCTGATGCTCCAGACAACGGGAAAGAGAATGGCGCCACAGCAGAGCAGATCCACAAGGATAAAGACGTCGCGCCACGTTTTGTGCTCAATGTCACCCTCTTCGCTTTCCTCAATTATTATTTCAGCTACGTTTGCCAATACCTGCAAGAAAACGATTCTCATTCCCAGACCTATCGAAGTCCACTACAACAGATTGATCCTTGGATCACAAAGTCTTCACCTGTAATGGTATCACGATCATGAAGAGTTTCTTATCCTTATCATTGAGTATATGCTTGATAAACGTCCATCCCGTGCCGACGAGAACGATTGTGATGAATAGTACAGCTCCTTTCAACAGGTGGGTGATGTAGTAGAGTACAGCCCAGGCTTCTACCTGCTCACCCTTCACCTGAATGAAGTGATAGTTGATTCCATGAAATAGAAGTGAGAGCGACTTCAGATAAACCAGTACGACCATCAAGCTGTGGATCTTGAATACCGGATGCCTGGAAATCAAGGAAAAGGAAAGGAGAACAGAGTTAGACTCCCTTATCCTGTTTTAAAGTAGAGCTGAGAGTCTCACTTGCTATTCTTCAGAATAAAGACCCAAAAGCATCCAGAAAGAAAAAACAAAAGCGCCATCATAAAATAGAGTGTCGGAAGTGGCATTTCCCCGGCGCTGAGGTAGTTTCCGTTGTTGTTTTCTACGATGTGTACCTGACAAGAAAGTGTATCTTTAAGTGGATATGATCTCTCAGCTTCTGGGAAGCATCTGGGTATATTAGTAGTTATATAGACTTTCAAGATATAGGCGATCCGGGTCACAAGCCAAGAAGCTTCCTGGCTCGAAACCGTGTCACGGTCCGAATTCCATGTCAGGGAGCTTGCTGGTCTCTTGGCATCCTTACCGTGAAATCCATGGCGACCTGGGAGTAATCCTTGTAATTGGAACAACTATGGAAGTACAGATTATAGAGACCCTCTTCTTCCTCGTTCTCCACGTGCATCACGAAACTGACGTTGTAATATTTCTTGCCTTTTATTGTTTCCACAGTCATGGGAAGTTTCAGATGTGAGCACACAGTTTTATCCATATGTGACATTTGCTCCACAGGCTCGATTGACCTCTTGACCTCTAAAAATAATAAGCAATCCAATCATCAAGAAGCCTTACCAATTAACTCTCCCTCTCTCTCTCTCCCTCTCCGCCTTTTAGAGCATCCTCGGCCAAGCACCTGGTGTACATGTCTTTACACTTGGATTTATCGTCGTCCAGAATAGAATCAGGGATCGATCGCGAGCACTGATGCAAGAATTAGTGTCGAGAGGTCATCATCGACCTAGTGCACCATCCGTAGGGAGGAACCACCTTGTTACCTAAGCTAAAACTCAAAAATACCTGAGTTCCATGTTATTTATAATATCGAGGACGGGCGCTGATATTTTTAGCAAAATATTCAACTTTGCGTTACTTAATCATTCTCGTCACTTTTACGTGGACGTCACAGCTGAAATTTAGTGACAATAGCTTCCATAATTTGGGCTTCGTAAATGCTCCCGGAGTGCTGCTGCCGAATGATGCTCTTGACTCGTGAAAATCAATCTTTTCCATACAAATAAAATCCTCGAAAAAGAATTATGTTCTTTACGAATAATAAAGTATTCTCAGAACGATTTTTTTTTCTATTATCCCTCAGATTTTTCGTGTCCGTCTACTCGACACCTGTCTGTACGACTTCTTTATTTCTAAAAAAATAATGAAATTCCTCGAAAACCGTGCGAGTGTCTTTCCGTTTTATATAAATCCATCTGGACGACATCGAGTCACGCTGTTATATCTGGCGCCACAACAATAAATGAATATTACGATCGATCCTATGAGAATCTGTATCGCGAAGTAGAGAAGATAACATCATCGAATCCAAAAATTCTTCAAGAAGGTTTTCTGGTTGAAAATGTAATATGAACTACATTGAGATACGTGTCTGTTTTCCTAGATGCCATTTAGCGTATCCGGCTTCTCACAAAAATTTCGTTTATTATTTCAAGTACTATGTCGGCCTAGCGTCGATGTAATTCGTATATTCATAGCTTTTCTCGAATATGATTAGTCAACGTTTTATAAACACGGAATCGCGTGTTTCGGTACCCGGCCTCCCCCCACGGTTCCCCATTCCTGGTCCCGTGCCAAGGTGGCACTCCCTTTATATTTTAATTTTCGGGAACTACGGCACACGATTCAATCAACAAAATCGATTTCTCATCACCCGTTCGAAAAAAAGGAAACGGTATATTTCACTATTCAACAGATCACTTTAGCGAAATATAACGTCTGTAGAGTAACTTAAATCAATTAAATTCCTGGGTTCTCTGTGCGTGAATTTCTAAAATAATTGGCACGCTATATCCTGCGTAGGAACAGTTAGGAGAACTTGAGCGAAAATTTCAAAGATAAAATATACGTATGAAGAGAGACCAGGAAACGCAAAATTTTACTTAACGGGTAACAATGAACGTTTAGCGCTCAGGGAAAATCTTGCTGAACAGCCGTCATCCCATTAAACTCGAAAAGTTTCTCTATTCTTAATCCGTTCATTGTAACGAGCAGTCAACCGAAAGCACGATTTAGCTTTAGAATCCTAAACGCTATTTGTAAACGGTTGAGTCGCCAGGAAGGAGCACGCGTTAATGCGTTTCCGGTCATTCCGTCCAAGACAAACATAAACCTCTTTAAACGGCACAATTTCCTGATTAACCCCAATGTTTCCCAGGAAATTTCAAAGGATGAATTCACATAATTTGATAATAAAACAGTAACGCTCGCGTAATCCTAGTCTATATTAATATCCATTGCTCGACATCAAAGTGACATCACGACGTCTGCACGAGGAAGCTTCATTGCCCCACCTGTTGGCTCTCGTTGCAATTCGCTGGCCAAAGATCTAATAATAGAGACTGGACACTACGAGAATAATCCGCGAATGCATCCAGAATTATAAATAGAATGTTTCCGTGCTATTGTTGACATGCGTGCAGACAGTGCAATTGGGTGGTTTTGTTGATCATCCTCTGGTGCAATGCACTTGATCTTGTTTATAAACATGCGCAAAGTGGATAGATTTTCCTGTCGCTTTAAAGTGCATTGCTCGACCAAGATTATAAAGAGTTATTTAAGGACTGTTGTAAGCTTATAGGCAGGTCAGGTGTACTGAAACTATTTTTCTTGTTCTTGCTGGTTTAACTTCCGGTTCTTGAAAAGTTGCCAAAATCGCAAACGTACCGTGATCTTCCATTAAGAATCCACTCGCATGTGTTTCGTATTCGCATGTTGCAAATATCAGGAGCTTTCTGATTTCACAGAGAATTTTTTAGATATACAGATAAAATGCTTCTTGAAAAGATTTTCGGTTTCTCTGTGATTACTCAGCTTAGTCATCTTGAAAAATTGCATTGTTTGTACAGTAAGCCAATCTTTCGCCCAGTTTTTGCATTTGCTTGTAACGTGATAATGACTCAGAAGTTACAGATGAGTGGGAAAGTAGGCAGCTCCCAGATGTGGTTATGATACATTGAAGAAAGTTTCATTCAATAGTCATTTTATAATTCTGTACTTACCTCGGATAGCAGCATTCCTCTTTCTGCGTGGGATTAAGGCGATGTCGCTTAACGTAGCTGGTAAAGAATTCCTCTTGGATCTAAAATCAGGTATGATGCTAAAATTCTTGTAGATGTGTATAGAGCGCAAATTGCGACTACAGTTTACTCTTAATCTGGAACAGACAAATTTAAACAAATATAAGTACCAATATCATATATTTTTTTTTCAGATTCCTAGGATTACTATCAATGCTTACGTTAAGTTTTTCAAGTCCATAGTGAAATAAACAATTGCACTGTCGTCTCTCTGCTCTTGTTCATTCCTTGGATTTCCATCACCTTGGAGGAGACACCGCTCTTGGTGACTGTCTAAGTAAGGATTCATTGCATCACTAAGAGTTCGACCAAGAGTAAAGCCAAACTGGAAAACGAAAGACTTAATTAAAAAACATTCCCTTTCCCAGTAAACTCCCAATTATAATGCAGTGCAATACCTGCAGTGTACAATGTATTTATTCTAAAAGCTGCAGAATTGCCATCAATTAATAAAATATAATTATGATTACAAATGACTCGCCAAAGTTAATTGAAAATGTTTGATATATCCCTATTAATCAAAGTTTTATCAATCCATCAGCATAATGTCCTAATTGGAGCTTTAATGAGTGAGTAATAATGGAGAAAATGGGGATTCGTGTAAACAGGTGTCCATATGAGTAAGGAAGCAATCATGACCCCATATCCATTAGATTTAAAACCTACCACAGCATTCTCATCAAAAGGCTCTGTATGGAAATTCATAAGGCTGACGTTAAGAATGCCACCCTTGTAGAATCCGAAAGTGCTGAGAGCGATATATTGCCTGCCATCATTCTGAAACACGAGAGGCCACCAATGAAAGATCGATCGCTAGTGTGATCGGCCATTCCTATGTAAAACCCAAAATTAGAGAGAACAAGAAGAAATAAAAACCACAAAATTATTAAGTGTTGACACTAACAATGAACGGGGCACAGGATGAGAAGAGCGTTCATAGACAATAATATTAATTGTAAAGAATAAAATATGATACTTAAGAAGGGCTATGAGAAAGGACATGTATATTTTTCGCAACGTTGCTGACCCGTATTTCCAGTTTATGAATCCTGCCGGTGACGAAGCCCAGGGCGAGTAAGGCCCAGATACATTGCACGAAAGAGTATTTCCACTGCATTGTTCGCTGTAGCTTTATACGCGTAGCGGACAAGTGTCACATTACGTGAGGAAAAAGCCCACCACTGAAAACCTCGCCTTTGCTCGTCGATACGCGAGCAGAAACTGAGCGCCGAAATGGAGGAATTTGGATCGGGAACGGTCAGGAACACTCGAATGGGGAATTGCGGAACCGGACTATGCGCAACTATTTTACGCTCCTGACACTAAATACGTATACATATATCGCAAAAACCTCATGAAAATTTGACTTTTGTTATCTAACCCACGTGAGCACACGTGGTGAAGGTTTACGTCGTGAGCTCCAAGGCTTCGTATTGGCCTTTACTGTTAATATTTTGAGTAAATGGCCTTGAATACTTTGCCATGCACCATGTCTTCATTTGTAATGCTTTGTTCCTTTTCTAGGTTCTATAGTCGGTTCATGAATTCCATGTGTTATTTAAGTGATTAAAAACAATGAAGTTTTTAGCAAGGCACATGTGTCACTGCATAAAATGTTTGTTATAAAGAGTGCATATACATGGTTCTATTTTAACATGTATTTATGTTATTTTGTGGAAAACCATGTATAATTTGATCAGATGTTGCGGGTTTTAAATGATAGTCATTCTGTGACGTTACTGAAGATCTTTCTTTTCCAAAGTCATTCTAAGTAGTATTCGCGATTACTTCGAACGATCATTGACTCTGATGGACATTTGTTTTCTTGACATTGTTGATTCGCTTATTCGTACAAATGTACGAAAGTTTCGTTAACTTAACGAGTCTACACTGCATTCCACGAATAGTTGTGAAAGAGCGCGCGCGTTTCCGAATGAATTGAGTTTCTAACAAAAGTGATATATTCTTAAGTGACGATATTTTTTCTAAGCACACAATCTTAATTGATTGCAAGGTAACCATTTGTTTTTTAGACATTTTTACAATGCATGCTGCCGTTTTCCAGTCGAGGATGACTGAAGTAAGATCCAATGATTATAATTGAAGGTTATGTCTGACACATATTTTCTCAGCAGGAGACCTTTCAAATTCTCTTGGATGTTATGGAAAAGCGATTTGCAGCGCTTTCTTTACCAGATGCGGACTCTGATCATAAACTAACTAAAGCTGTTAGTTTTTCTGAATTACCTAACACAAGGAGGGTCCTGGTTGAACAGTTTTATCGGTCTGGAAGCAACGAAGGACTTGTCAGACAGTACAGCTGTGAGCAGATATTGCATAAAGATTCAAACATTAGGTGATTATTTGCATGCAATTTACCTTTTTTGGCAAGAGCTATATAAACTTTATTGTCTTTTCTGATAGGCAGGTGAAAGTCTCAGAGTTAGTAAGATCTGGTGCTAGTGAGCACAGAAAAACATGGGAAACAACTGTTCCGCTTTTTGGTAATGTCAAAAATATTGGTTGGATTACCGATCGTGACAAGAACATAAACGAAGTTACAGAATCAAATATGACTAATCAAATGAAACAACCTGAACTCATGGAAGTAGAAGAAGTAGATAGCAAGAAATTGCAGAACTCATTTCCTAGAGGAAAACTGTGTCAAAGTGACTTGACACAATTTCATAAAATCAACAATTTACAAAATGTCAAGATGTCAAACACAAAACGTATTGTAGAACCTTCAAGATTACTCATTAACAGTTTTGTTGCAAATACACAGCAAGAACCATCACAACTTTTGAAACCCAAGACAAATTCAAATGCGGTTGCAGATGAGCATTTAACCAATGCATCTAAATACAAAAAAAGGAAACGGAGACTTCGGTCCCTCGTTCCAAAAATTTCAGCAAAAACAAATAAAAAAAAGATGCGGTGTAGCTTCTATCAGGTTATATTTTTTCTGCTGCTGCCCGTCGCCATCACCCTCGTCACTGTGTTTGTAAGCCGGGAGTCATTAATCGATCATTTCTGTGAACATCGTTTCGATTTTAAAAACGCTGCAGTTGCTCTGCAAAGCCGAATTTATGGTCACCAACAAGCCGTTGAAGAGCTGATTGATTATTTTCAACAGAATTCCGACACGTTCAAACTCGTAGCATTTGTCGGCGGTACAGGAGTAGGAAAATCATATGCAGCCGAGATCATCAAGGAGACATTTCCAAACCAGGAAAAGATCTTTGTCTATTTCGCACCGTTACAAAATTATCCTAAAGAAATAAGTACTACGTACTTTTTCTGTCACTGCAGCCTCATTGTTCTGGAAAACTTAAGCACCGAGGATCTTATCGACGCGGCCACTTTTTCAGCGTTGGTAAAAGAACGCGCGATAAACCAATGTGTCACCATACTGGCTCTTATCAATATGCAGGAGACTGATAACGAACTCAAGAAAACTTTGGATTTGCAGAAGAGCATAGCACAAGTGGATGCCGCTTTTCATAAAGTAAATCTGTGGCCAAAGATCATTGGTTTCGAAACGTTGAGCGAAGATGTCCTGGAAAAGTGTATCTACCAGGTTGCCAATGAGAGAAATATAAGTCTGACACAGAGAGACGTGGAATATATTAGGCAGGGATTGATAATAGCCAATAGCGGGTGCAAGGGTGCCTATGCCAAAGTTCAACTAATGAACAAGGAAGAAATTGAAAAGTAGGAATTAAATTGTAAATTCAATTTTTCACATTCTTTTCTTATTTGTCCAGTCCCATCGTAATGCCCCACCAAACTATTTTCTTACAATTTTTAAGTCCTTCGTATTACTAAAATTTCTTTAATCTTTAAGGATAAACTTGTCACTCCTATAGCTAGTCTTTTCATGATAATTGCTCAATTTAGCAAAAGACGACATGCATTTTAAACGAATTATTAAATTAATCAAATGACCTGAATTTCCGCGTTTGGCTCGTTACGTAGGGTACACAGTATTGTGATTAAGTATAGTAGCCTTACTTAGGAAATCAGAGTCGACGTCATATTTTATACGAGATTTTGTATTTGTGATTTATAATACTTAAAAAAAAATAATTTCTTAATTCTTACAAATTCGTTTTAATCGATCAAGAAGCGATGGACATATTTAAACAATAAATATTATACATAAAATGATATCTTTATACCTTTCATTTCTCTCAGCTGTACAATGCAATCGTATAGAAATTTCTTCAATAATTCTACCAACCATACGCAACGTGCTCGTAGACCATTAAAGTCCCTATAACAGTGTAATTGCATTTCACTTTCCTGATTATGACTACTACCGGTCTCTGCGATGCGATATTGCGTGTCGAACGTCGTAAGGTAAAATGGTACCTAGGATCGCTCATCGTTACGCAGTATTACGCATTATGCGTTATGCAAAACATTAACTAATCCGTAGCGTTATTTCGACGAACAATGAATGCCTTTCACCAAATCTCTTGATTCGTTATACGACAAGCATAATGCTGAATATTTAAATTTTATATATGTAAAGACAAACAAAATTACTCGTTACCTAACATACGTTTTAAGATATCAAGCATCGGTGTCCACATTGCTTGTATTTAATATTAATACAGAACTAAGCGTCATCCTTCTTTTTCGTTCTGAAAGATCGAAAATGCCCGAGGAAGAAATTTCTTAATATTTGCTTCTTACGTGCCTTCGAATGATGTAACGCGTAACGCGTTACGTTCGAAATAACACTAGCTACACAGACCAGACTTTTGTCTACCATAGTGCCTATACTATACTCTCTTAATTCTTAATGGTATTATAACTTTTTACGTTCGCTGACGTAGCGTTGCGTTGATACCTACACTAATATACCGTATACTCGATGATACTTGATACTTTGTGACATCGAACCTCTGAGTATGCTTTTATTTAGATTTTTCATTCCTCCACGTTTCCTTCTCTTGGTAACTCTGTTAAATGATCTTGACGAGAGACGTCTTGATTTCAAGGACCACGAAAAGTAATGACGACTCTTCAGAGAAAAATATTGACTTCCTGAAACCTTTCACTTTCTCAATTTCAAGAATTAAAATGTCTTAACGCTCAAGCGACACTTTTGAGTAGCGTAGTAATTTCATTGAATTATATATGACAATGATGTTACTCCTAATTGCAATGCTAGTTTTAAATATTATTATACGAGTAGCATTACCGGTTGTGCTCCGTCAAAGTTTCTTATCTGGATACTTAAGTAAATTCACTTTCTGTCAGCCGGATGTGCGTTAGATTGTGTTGCGAGTAACGTTAGAAATTTCTTAGAGTGACTTAACGAGATCTTGAAGAATCAGCGGAGGCTGCTCGTTGCTCCGAATTCTGGTGAAATTGTCTGAACGTAGATCACGATCCACGTGGTGGATCAAGAGTTGAACGTGGCGCGACGTATTCAGTGACGGTTAGATACTTTCACTGTATACTTATATTGATGTCGACAAAAAAAGATGGCACACCCAGTATATTACTGGACAACCTTATACTAGTTTAATAGGAATTGTATTTTTTGTTATATAATTATCTAAGACACTAATTCAATACAAGATTCTAGTTCAACATGAAATATTTGATACAGTAATCGATATTATCAAAATTATAATTTTAGACCATATCCGGATGTTCCACAGTTTAAAAATGATGACGACCATAACTTTTTGTACCTGATACGAACGCGTTTTACGTACGCGAGTCTATTGGAAATTAATCGGACGATTCATACGTCATTGTCCAATGATGGTATACTGACGTGTCTAGATAAAATTCATCGTACACTATGTGTAACGTAATGGCTCTATAATCGAGTAATCGATTTCTGTCTGGTTCTGATTATGATTACTCGCCAAGTAAACCGTGTACTCGAGAGGCCAACCGTCTATGAGTTTCAACGTGATCGAGTCCCCTGGATCTCACTGCTCAGATCATACATTATGGTTAAGACATTTTCATGGTTAATTTTCCAAGGACGATAAATTGACCTTACTTTGAAGAACCTTAACAACCATGTTCCTTTTGTAGATGCAATGTTATATACATGACAATAACTGTTATTGACTTCGTGCTGAGAATTAAAAAAAGTACGAGGATGAAATCCGTCAATCAGGATTCAACTGGCTAAGTCAGGAGTACACAAGAGGCACCAGCTGACCTGGACAAATGTCTAGAATCCTTGACTTCTAGATTATCCTTGTCCTTTGAAGATTCGCCTTGACGCGCTACAAGTTGGTCAGCAATAAAAATGTCAATTTCCGACGACTCAGTCAGTTTCGTTAAATTGACTTAAAGTCCAATCATCAACAATCGCAATCGCTCATCTCGATATACCAAGAGTGGCCGCGATCGATTCTGTATTTTATTCAATAAAATATTATCAGAGCTCTGATTAAACGATTGGAGGTCAATTGTCAGATTGCTCAATGACTTTCTTCTTGTGGAAACAATTGTTCGTGACGGGCGTAATACGACGTAATACGCAACCGGCTGCATCAATTTGTTGACACCAGCTGGACGATCCTCCAACTGCCTCTATAAAAGGACACCCTCCTCCTTAGACTAGTTCACTCGCCTTCCACTCTGTTCCTACGAGCAGGCGCGCCAGCTCATTAGCCTCCGTATACGTTGCTCATTTTTACTAGATAAAGCGTCAAAATCATCGACTTCTTCGTGGTCACCAGCTTCGGCAGCGACTAAGACGTCCTCGTGTTCCTCGGCGCTGCGCTACCAGGAGGAAGGGTGCTGGCGGAAATTATAAAAGAGTGTCCGAAACCTGGAGAACGGATCAGTCGCTTCGAAGTCTTTCGTCTGGAGACTACAGTCCTGGTACGTTTTTGGCTTTGTTTTTCTTTATTCTGTTTTTTTTTGGCTTCAAACCCTGCTGTTTATGGTGGAAGGATAAAATACAAGTATTCCTACATAATTATTTTTACTCGAAACATTTGACTGGTAGGGTCAGTGCTGGATTTAAGGTAAGAACAAATTTATTTTGATTTACCATTTTTAAATATGTAGTATATTGAATATAATGTGAAAATAATTTTTTAACAAATTTTTTTATTTTTCCGAATTTTATACAAATTTTTTCCTTCTGAGTAATCATCATTGTTTTTGTTGACTAAACTGGAGCAGCTGCACTCAAAGGAGCAGGTGAATCCACGAATATTTGCGCTTTCCAAAATGACAAGCGAAGATCTTGACGGTCGAGCGATATTTCGATCACGATCACGATCGATGCCTATTAATGATCGATTCTTGAGTCACTCGCTGAATTTCAAAGTAAATCAACTTTTTGCGTACTCCGCGTCGGCCTTGGCACTACCGTCAAAATTGAAAGATTATGTAAATTGCGCGACTGCTCGTTTCCTTCTGTTAACTCTTCAAATCATGTACCAATGGCGTTCCACTTTTCTCGAACGTAACCACAAATTACTATGCCAACCATAAATATGACGGTGATAAAAGTATGACCGCCTCTAACACAGCATAACAGTATACCGATAGCCATTACTTTCTACGCGGAAGAGAAGCGCACGTTTTACATTAACCCACAGCTCGATTCATTTCACACGATCAATCCGCAATGCAATTCCGAATACGCAATTCACTGCCTAATCTTCATTCGTAATTATCGGTTAGCAGACGTAATCATCATCCTCGTGAATTCTCGAAACGGAACGACAACTGTCTAACCTCTCGGGCAGCGACCTTTACTTCCTTTTAGGTAGCCGCCACGCGCAAAGGGCTCGCTTTTTCTTTGTTCCTTGAATATTAATTTTTCGACACGGAAAAATAACAATACCTCAGGGTGATGACCTCAGAGGAAAAGGGATGCTCAGGGACGTACCTTATTAGACGGTATTAGTAGTCGTTAACGGTATCTATTTAGTATGTAATATTTAGTGCATACTAATTGACTGCAGCAGGATTTAATTCTTTGGGGTAGATAACGAGTTGACCCCTAAATTTAAGGGGTTGCCAGGGAATCATTGAACTAGATGAAATATATAATTTCCTCGTGGGGTAGTTTGACGTGAGTCAGAGGAAGAAAGATGGGTGAACAACCGTAGCCTATTGCATAATCGGAGAAAGCTGTTGCGAAACACCAAGACATGTGCGTCTCGTGGATGAAATTTTGTTCCTGGACTGTCGGATACAGCATTCTTGGGACAGTATAGTGTAGTCATGCGGTATTCGTTATGTCTTGTGTTATATCATACACACGTACCTCTTGCACCCACATGCGGTTGGCCATTAGTAATGATGCAATTCAGTTTGAATGTGGGTAGTTTTTTAAAGTTAAAAAAAAACATTTTTATTGATTCAACATGAAATTTTAATTTCAGATACTTCAGCGATAGTCGTCTTCGTCGACCTTTATTAATTTTCTTGCTCATCGCCAAGAAGATGGTCGCCGTCGAGTGGGTCACGGAGGAGGATGAGTACGTGCCATCTTTTTCCGAGGAAACGCAAAAAATGGCCAAGGAAGAATTGCGGGAGGATAAAAATACCAGAGATCAGGCACTCGAGCAGATAAGAAATTGGATCAAGATGAATCCACGTATCGAGAATTGTCGTCTTGGTAAATAAAATAAAATTAAAAATACAGTAATATTTTGTAAATTCTTAATTCCTCGATTCTCTGGCAACTACCGTCCCTGCACAGATGGACAATTTCTCCTGAGATTCTTGAGATGCAAGAAATTCAACGTGCCGATGACGCAGGAAGCGATCGAGCGGTACCTTTTGCTTCGTCAGGTTTACCATCCTGCCTTTAATCATCTTGACATCGCCGAACCAAATATGGACGAGTTACTTTCTTTGGGGTAAGATCAAGTACAAAGGATTTCGGTCAGTTTGGCTGTTGGATACTTACGTAATTCTTGAATAACTTTTATCTCCTTTTTTTTTAGGTATCTCTTTGCTGTTCCTGGAAGAGACATCAAAGGACGTCGAGTGATCGTTGCCAGACCCGGTATGGACTCAGCAATAAAATAAATTATTAATGACGCAAATTGATGGAAATAATAATTTACATTGATTTTTGTTTTTCAATTCATCCCTTAAGGCGTTTTCGATCCGTACAAGTACACGAATGCGGACATGTGCAAGATTCATGCGATAACATACGAATCTTTGATGGAGGACGAGGAAAGCCAAATTCGCGGATTCGTTCATTTTGCTGATGGTGCTGGGGTCAGTTTTCCGCACCTGACTCTCTTCACTCCCAAGGAGGCTGTGCGCATTGTCAAAAATGGCGAGGTGACGATAATAAATCTTTTTAATTATTCGTATGGATGCACAATGACTATCGAAAGGCCAGTTCGTAACGTATTTGATACTTACTGCTCTTTTACGTAATGCTCCAAAATGTACGGGCGGAACCGGTTTTGAAAGGTTCTTCCAGCCTTCGTAGTAACTCTGTTGCGATTCCGGCAGTTGCATAACTCGTATAGAAAAGCAGGAGCTGAACTGTGTAAATTTAAGGTTTCATAAGTAGGTGATATTAAAATACCATTAGTTCGATTTTCCACTATTTACAGAGAACCATCCCAATGAGACACAAGGAGGTACATGCTATCAATGCGCATCCTTCTCTTAAATTCGCTTTGGACTTTGGCATGTCCTTGATCTCTGAGAAGATCAAGAAGCGAGTTAAAATTTATACCAGTTTAGAAGATGCTGTGAATAATAAGATGGACACGAGTCTTCTTCCAAAAGAGTATGGTGGTACAATGCCTATGAAGGAGATGATAGGTAAGGACACCTGTTAAACATGAATTGATTATAAAAAGAGATACTTTTTTTTTGTAATCGTATGATTTTAGAACTCTGGAAAAAAGAATTGATCGAACTGAGACCTAAATTGTTGAGCCACGATAAAATGAAGGTGAGACTTGAACTGTATTCGGAAAAGGCTCGGGAAGGTGCTGTGTCGGCTTTAAAGCAAGGACTAAACTGTTCCTCTTTGGGGTCCAGTGATTCGATACACGGTATCAGTGGATCCTTCAGGAAACTCGAGGTTGATTGATGCAGATTGATAGGACAATCATAATCACGTAAACTTACTTAATTTTAAGAATTCTTTGTTGCAAAATTATATATTTAAGGGATATAGCGGAATGCCCATCTTTGCCAAAATTTGGCTACTTGGAGGGGTAGCCGGGAGCAAAAAGTTATACGAAAATCATGAGACTCCTTTGAATCGAGAATCTGTACAAAATTGTTAACGAAAAAAAGGATAGTCAATGTCGATATTCCTTTTCATTATGATATTATCATTATTCATTGTATCAACTTCACTAGATTTTAATTTGCTCTCCTTAAATTCTAAGTGCACTTACGAGTCTCACTTGATAAGCACTGAAATTTTTTATTGGAGAGAAGCTTTAGTATAAATTTGTAAAGTATTGGCGTTTTATAAACCGTATAATGACAGTAGGTAATAGAAGAGGTTTTTATGAAATATAAAGATTAAAGTAATGTAATTTTTTTCTATCTTTTCACGAAGTAAGCCAATTGCCAACCAACTGTTTGACTGTTGCACGTGCATTGAGTAAGTCTTTGGAATCTGTCGAAACGTCACTGTAGAGGTCACGACAGTGTGACGATCCTAAAAACGAATCAATTTACATGGTTAAACGTCTGAACATAAAAAGTCTTAATTTTATCAAAAATTTCGTGAGACCTACCATTGATGAGTATAGCGGGTGACAAATCATTCAGATCCTCGAGAACAGAAAGCGCGTGCCAAGGATCTACATCTCCATTAGTAAAGACGACATTCGTCACGTCTGGTTTAAATCCGCCGTACATAATATTTGTCCTTTTAATTCCAGAGTTCAAAAGATCTTCGTTGTAGCTGTAAAATTAGACATTGACTCTTTTTTAACCTGTATTGTTCACTTGATATATGAATACTCACTAATCGCCATAGAGATCTTTACAAAGATGCACAAAGAAATCTAACGGAAATAAGGTTCCAAAAACAGAGTTATCGGAATTTGTAGTCTGATAATATCCATACTCGGTGCAGGTCTGGTAAAACCACTGTCTCACTGAAAGAATTGAATGGATGAATTATTTTGAAATTTTAGAGTATTTAGGGATTTTTAATTATTTTCTGTTCATCTTATCATCATACTGATACTCGTTGCTGCTTCCGATTCCCATGATTCATTTCTATATGTTCTAATCATATTATTGTAACTCGCATCGAGACAATCATTTTCGTTGTATATTAAGAACGCCAGTCTCTGAAGTGGAGATCCAAGATAAGTGGCCGTCATTTTATCACAGTACATACTGATATAGGTTTTGCCTTGGTAGATTCTGTCGGATTGGACAATACCAGCAAATTTCTATTTAATGGTTAAATCAGTAAATAGTAGAGATAAAACATAAAATTATACATAATGAACGTAAACTCACTTCAGCAAGAAGATTCATGAAGTAGGCTAGGTCATCGGAGTCAGTGACATCGGGTGCAGCACAAAGACTGTAGAATAATATTTTTTTTTTATTGTGAAGCGTTTTTTTGGGGCAAAAAATTCTTTCGAGACTTACTTGAAATATTTTTTTAATTTCTCAGGACCATCTTCAACTGCGAGTAATTCTTCAACGGATCTGAAGGCTTCTTGAATGTCGATGACACATTGCGGATTGTATACGTAGAGCGAATGAGTGACGACCTCGTAATATTCTAATAATAAATTACATAATATCTTACGAATGCTTTAAAACGGAAATTACGTAGTCAAGAATATTGTTAAAATTAAGGTTTACCATAAAAATCTGCTTTTGCGTAAACTGGAGCACTGCTAGCTACCGCGCCCTGGAATACATGTGTAATATTTTTTTTTTCTTATGAGAATTTACCTAATTTCTACTGATTGAGAAAAAGTATTCGTCAAACCTGTATAAGGTGAGGATATTTTAATCTTGCCCAGGCTGCCATATTTCCTGCATAGGAACCACCGAAAACGACTACTGAACTATTTTCTATTCGGAATTCTTGTTTCTTTGTCTCAATAAAATAAGCTACGTCAGCGATCGCTTGTTCCAAATTCAGATATTGCATATTTTCGGTACTAGTATCTCTTGCAAAATACACATTTGATAATTAATAATTTGATCCGGTAAGTGGGTTAGAGGAAAATATAAAATCATACTCTGTGGGTTTACTCCGTCCGTAATAACGATGTTCTGTGTAAAACATAAGGGCGCCATGCGCTACACCCAATTCAAACATGACGCCGGTCTGAAGAAAACCAGGAGAAATTTCCCATTCGCCACCCAACATTATTAAGATTGGACCGGTTCCGTCAAAGTAGCCATCGTTTTGATAATATCGCTATAATTATATCAGATTAATTAATAAAAATATAACGAAAACAGATTCCCGTACTAACCATAGACCAAGTCCGATTGTCTCGGTGATTGAAGTGATCCAATGGTTGGGTTATCCATCCTACGGATATCGTTCTGGTACCTGCTTTGGAATTGGATGAAACAGGTTCCTCTAGTCCTTTATATCGGAAGCCACGGAAACCAAATCCTGCGACACGTGATCCAATAGCGCCCAAAATAAGAAACACAAAAAGAATTGAATGCATTTCCAGAAAATAATTTTGCTACTGATTGCGAAGTCTTCTTGACTTATCCGGCAGTCAACGGCCACTGATAACTTTGATAGCCTATGGAGCCAGCATTATGATTCTAAGTCGTAAAATCTCCTTCTACACTACTTCTAGCCTGAGATAAGTTAATCAAAATGCTAGATATAATCCACGAGATTAGAGGGATGAAAAAGCGAAGGTCTTTAAGAATTTTTCATTCAACATTTTATGAGACAATCTTGTAACTGATAGATAAATGTGATAGGACAGTATCTTATTTGCTATAAAAATATTTATTGAAATTATAGGAAATACAATCTTATTCTCTATCTGGTTTACTTCTATGTAACAAAAATTCGAATAGTCTCTCTAGTTTCTAGACTTGACAATAGATGACGAGTATAACATTATTTATTTCTTTTTCTGTTTATTAGTTTCCGAATCGGAAGTCTCCCATCCGTCATTCGATTCGGTGGATGATCTTTTCTGGTATCTCACAGGACTTCCGTGTTCCTTATGATCATTCGTCGATGAGTCTGTGTAATCTGATTCGTTCTCCGAATACGAATTATTTGATTCTACATCATCCCACTTCGATTTAGGACGTTTTACTCTTTTCGAATGTTTTCTCACTTTATAATCCTTTGACCCTTCCGGTTCCTTATTAGGGATAAGAGATTTTGTCTGTGGCGAATCATTTTCTTCGTCATTGGTCCTTTTCACAACATCTTTGGATTTGAATCTTGAATCATTTCTAGTCTTTTCCCGCGTTCTCGATCCCTTTTCTCTTCCTGACTTAGGATCCCTTGATCTTCTTCCTACTTTGGAATGCCTTCCTTGACTTTCTGTATGACTAGATAATTCCTCGTTATTGTCACTATCTTCAGAATGTTTCCTTTTCGTTCGATTATCACGTCTGCGTGAAGATCTTCCACCGGGAGATCGTCTGTCGTGTGTTTCGAGATTTCTTGAATTTCTACCAGCTCTTTCCGTCCCCTCCTGTCTTCTATCGCGCCTAGAATTATGTCTACTGTCAGTATCCTCTTGACGACGATGCCTTCCGTTTTTGCGACGATGTTCGACCTCAACTTCCGGTGATTCTGACCACCTCCAATCGCGATCCTCTTCGTTTCCTCCGCGTGTAGATTCCTCCCACTTGTACCTGTTACTCCTGTGTTCGCTCCTTCTGGTTGTAGGATCCTGACTCTCGGTCCTTTTGGCCCATCTGGGTGGACTTCTTATATCGTATTCGTCGTGGGGATTCCTAAAAGTATGCAGGAAGTTACAAGCACGTCCTTTAGGGCACTTGACCATTCCACACACAGCGTTCCTCCACGATTTCAAATTGGCGAATTCGCAATTCAATTGCCTTCCTGCGTACCAGCGACCCTTAAGCTTTCTGACTGCGCGCGCTGCTTCGCGTTCGGTGTAATATTCGACGTACAAATTTCCACGAAGATGGATCTCCGTGTTACAGCAATACTTGAGGGTTTTTATTCTGCCAAAACTTTCCAATTCAGGCACCACGTCCTTGTAGAATTCTCGAAAGTGCTGTCGAGTCTCTGAACTCTCAAACTCCAGGACGACGTCAGTGTCGTATTCGGCAGAATTTTTCTCCAGGGAGAAATGAGAATAAAATCCAGGAATCAGTATGACTTTGCTGAGGCAAACTCGACGATGATTTCGAGAGCAAGTGTCACCGTAACGACAGGCGGCAGTTTTTGTGAAAAATGGACAAAGCTCCTTGCCAGGTTGACTCTCCGTTACGGCTCGCAGAGCTTCTGGTGTTTTCGTACCATTGTCGATGTAATCGTCTATCTGTCTCTGAAGTTCCTCGTGTCTCTTGATTTCTTCTTCTTGCAGACGTTTCTCTTGTTCCTTCTTCAGTCTTATTACTTCTTGCTTTGCTTCGTATTCCTTGCGAATTTTCGCTTCCTGCTCGAGCTGCTCCTGTCGCGCTTTTGCCTTCCGCTCTTGAAGAATTCGCCATTCTTTCTGTGCCGTTGCCTAAAATCAAATGGAATATAAATATCAGACCACTTGAACTCTATGTACATTTTATTAAAATCTAATTTATTCACAACCCTAATGAACTCACAAGAAAGTAATTTGTAGGTTTTGGCATCCACATGACGACATCGTTTTCGAATATACGTATATATATATTCTCAAAACGTGCAGAGTATCGATAACAAATGAATCCCGCGTATTGATATTACCGTTATGTATCGATAAAAATAAAATACGGCCGATTACCAAATTACTTACTTCAGTTTCCAACCACCGTTTCTCCTGTTCCTCGCGTTCCTTTTCCTCCTGTTGCTTTCTAGCTTCGTCTTGTTTCTCTTGCTCGGCCAACCAATTCATATATTCCTCGCTTCTCTCCAGTGCTGCCCTCAGGCGTTCGGCGTCGGCGTCTCTCTCACGAGCGGCTTCTCGCCGGAGACGTCTACGACGCTCTTTTTTCGCAAGGCGTCTCCACTCCTTATGTCTTAACCGAGCCACGCCAGCACACTCCATTTCCTGTCATCTTCTTCGGAAGCGCTCTTGTATCGAAATGGATGTGACGGTAATTGAATTGAAAGTTCGCGAAACTGCTCAAGAGTGGCTGACAGTCGACACGAGCAGACGACACGTGCTCACATGCCGCCATTGTGGCACTAGCAGTCATTGCGCTTGTGCGACACAGAATTTAAAACTGGCGCACATTTATGATAATATTGTCCAATCCAGTTGACCTCCGCAGTTCGATTCTCTTGAAATTTGTATAGGCTCTTGGGACAATAATTGATTATTTCCATTTGAAAACCGATTAATAACAAAACTATTTATTTCTACATATTCGATCCTCGGTAGAACTAAATTCAAACAGAATGAGTCATTGCAATTATTCAATCATTAAGTAAAGAATTAAATCAAATGTCTTTCGAAAATGTTAAAAGCATACAATTTTTTTCTAATTGCACAATAAATTTATTACAGTTTCTATAGCATAATTGTATGCTCTTGTTTATGCTAATCATAATGTTGCCGTTCTTTCTTCTCGATTCAATGAACGCGCACTCAAGTAACAGACGGTCTATTTGTTAAAATATAAGGTTTCGTAGATCGGCAGAATACATGCATATGTCTCTTGGAATGAGATAGGGACGGGGGATGGGCTCGTTTTCGTACGGCCCTGAGGTACCGTTAGTTCTCGGCGAGCATTGAACCACCGACGTGGGGAACTTGTTCCATGGAAGGAAGCGTATTGGCCACTCTTACGCTCCTTCGAAATGTTCTTCACCAGTCAGCCGTTCCTCTTGCGCGCACCTACGTGTCATTATTCGTTACAATTGTCTTACGAAAGAGACCTCCGACTAGCCGGTTCGACATGACTGAATTTCGCGCGACTCGACCACGTTGATATATTAAATATACAATAACTTCTCGCTGTTACACGTATTACGCTCTTGAGTGAATATTTTGTTTGTGGATCTAGTACGGTATTGTAAAATAATATCTCATAATTGATAGGACAGTTTGACGTGTACCGTTTTATATTCTGCCTTGTGACTTCTTTTTAAGACCGTATTTTGCACGCGTAGCCAGTAAAGGTCTCGAATTCCTTAGAAGTGTGCGTCCCGTTAAACTTGTGATATTACTTATTTATTGACTATTATAGTAAATAATAAAAGAAAGGATTCTTGTTTAAAAAAAAGGAATTCGTGAAACCCAGTTTGTCGTGTCTTTGATAATTACATACAAGGTAATTGTAAATTGAAGTGACGTGTCGTTTGAACGATAAATGAAGAAAATGTCCAACGCAAATGGAACTAAAGTGACCAAACAGAATATAGGGAAGAAGACGAAATTTCGTGCGTACCTGCTTTGGCTTTTTGGTGGTATCTTCGGCGCACATCATTTCTACCTTGGCAGGGACGATCACGCTTTCGTCTGGTACTGTACCCTTGGTGGATACTTTGGAATCGGATGGTTGCGTGATCTCTTTAAGATTCCTACATACGTAGCTGATGCTAACGAAGAAGTCCAATATATGGAATGGTTCAAGAATCAAGTCCGGATAAATCAAAAGGTATTTTTAACGATCAATCACAAAAATGTCTTTCTCAAGCAACATGTGTAAACGTATGAATTACTTGCGTGGATGATATTTAGGATTTTATTTTTGTCGTCCGCCCAGAAGTTGTTGTTCTAGGCTGTACTCATCTCGTACAGTTTCCTCCAATAATCTATTATTAATTGCTCAGCTTATCCGTATTGTTATTCCAATTGAAACCAACTTACCTTCCCGCCATCTGAGTCAATAGCGCTGCAGTCCATAAATTTTCAAACTCATTAGAAATACATGTGATATTCAATTTGCATATATTTTTCATTCCAGCCACCATATTCAACCGTAAGATTTATTGGCGCCGTGGTCGTGTCATACCTTTGGGGTCAACTCATCTACTTGGCCATTCCAAATGAGGAGATCGATGGAATCAATTTCAGGCCCTTGATGATCTTCATTCCAGCCGGCGTAGCCCTAGGTCGGCAATTCTGTCATTGTTGTCAATAGAATAGGTCAACGTGGATGTATTCTACAATTAATGACAGTCTGAGTCTTGAGTCCACGTTGCAGTGTGCCGCTTTGTGACATTTACTGATAACACTGAGGTCAAACAGCTCGACGAAATATGCATAGATAATGCATAGAGTTTTTTGTAGATAAGAATTTAATTATTCGGCAATTCGAAAAATCCATTTCATTACACTACTCAATTAGCGTCTTTCAAATAGTCACTGTTCCTCAAATCGACACATAGCCAATTTTGAAAAAAAATTGTTCAATGTCTGCAACCACTTTTTAACATATCATGAAATTTGTCTGTCAAACAGGAGTTTGGGTCGTGGGAAACATCGGACGTGAACAAGGAACAATATGGGTTCCCTTGGGATTGGCCTACTTATGTTATCCAACCTTGACCTACCTTGGCGACGACAATACCTGGATGGCCCTCATGGTTCTGGCTGCCTCCCTTGGGTTCGACACCTTTAGCAAGCAGTGGCGGCTGAAGCCGCGTAAGAAGCGCAGTACCCTTAAGAGATTAGGTATCCTTGGAATTGCTTGTTTACTGTACACTTCACTTTGGGGCAGTTACTTCTATTTCAATGCGAGCATTACGGATAGCGAGGGAGAAGAGGTTAAGATCTCCGATGCAATCAGACACTTTTTGACATCACCAATTTGGTTGGACCTTAAGGTCAGTGTTAATGAGACCTTAATGTGCATGGCAATGAGGGATTATAAATGCAATAAGGGATTATGCAATTAGGCGAGCCTGGAAGAAACATGGCGGCAAGCTAAGCACCAGGGATTCTGGGCAACCTGGAGGCAGCTAGTGGACCTCACCGATCCTAGAGGAGAAATAAATGCCTACAAGGTAACATTATCTTCTGATACTATTTTGTACCTGAATACTTTGATACGAATTAAATTCTTACATTTTTTTAAAATTAGGTCTTGGGTCTCTCGCAAACAGCTTCGCAGAGTGAGGTCACTTCCAAGTGGAGGAGCCTCTCTCGCGAACATCATCCTGACAAGGTCAAAGGTTCCGAAGAGGAACGCAGAGTGGCACAAGAAAAATTCATGGAGATTCAGCAAGCTTATGAAATATTGTCTAGCGCGAAAAATCGCAGGCAACAACGAAATCGTAGAGCAGGTTGATAGGATAAAAAAGATTTGTTTTCTTTTTTTTTGTAATTTGTTTTTGAGTACAAGTCTCTATTATAGAATAAATTGAAAGTCGACCTGGACACGTTTAGACGATGACAATCAATGCAATATGCATTCCACGACATTAATTAAATTTCATAAACAATTTATTTAAATAATCATTTACAATAGTTATCCATATAAAACGTTCTGGTATATATTATGTATATTATGTATAGCTATCGTAATAAGCGAATCTTTATTATTTATAACGCATCCCCTATCGAATTCCTCTATTGATATTGACTCTTTAACACATTCTCACGATTCCCACAAATTTTTTTTGTGATCTATCATGATCCCCCACGCAGGAAAACCCGCGAAAGAGTAGAACCTAAAATAGAATTTGTTATTCTTAAAGTTCAAGTGTACCTGCGCGCTTCTGGCCCCAGAACAATCTGGCCAAGGCATCACGTGAAGTCACGATACTCTCTGATCTGCGTATGTATGACGCACGACGCATAACGTTAGACTCTGCTCAGATGAGGGAGAACATTTCCCGAGTTAAATGGTCAGAGACGATTAGGCGCGAATTTCCAAGGTACAGATAACCGTTTGGCTTTCAACAATTTCCAAGAAAATGCAAAAATAATCTCTTCGCTTTGGAAAATATTTGAATTTTCCGGACAACATCGATGGTGGTATCGATATATGTTACATACAATACAACACTTAAACTTATTAGCACTCTATATTTAAGAGCGAAGCAAGTGGTTTCTTATGTCATTTGACAGGGTCGTGTTTGTCGTTTCTAACGATTTTATACCCTGTTTAATATTATCTATTTTTTTGTCTTTTGTCAAAAGTGTTTTACGTGACTTTCATGTTTATTTTTCCAATTGCGCTCAACGGATCTTAACTCTAATGAATAAATAATAATTTCACGATTTAGAAGAACTAAGATCTATTATACATACACGTATGTCTTGTGTTACTTGTTCTTCTTCTTGGTACGCGGTGGTTTCACTATGGATGAGTCCATCTTCTCTGACACTATCTTCTCTGTGAAATTAGTTCCGTACTTGTCGGTAGCTCTTTCTATTATTTCCGCTGGAGCTACCAGAGTGACCCTACAATTATTCACAGTCCAAATTATCTATTCCAGAAATCTTTCCTGTCTCGTGGTCTTTCACCTCTTTCGAAATTTTGTCTTACCTCAGTTGTGGCACGCTAAGCGGACGAAGTAAACTCTTAACGACTGGGGGAACGTCTCCTGGTTTTGGGAGGGCGGGACTGCTGGCGCACAGAGCAGCGCTGGTCAATTGAGACACCAAAGAAAAGCTCCGGTCGGGACCGGAAGTTGTCCGGAAGACTCTTCTGATCTTTGATCTCAATCCTGTAGAGGGTGGCGGTACGTTCATCGGCATCGGGGTTACCTTCGATGATAAAATAAAAAATCCTAACGATGATATTCAACCAATACTCATAGTATTTTCTTAGAGCTTCGAAACGGTGCAAGATGGCGGTACATACCTTTCCCTGAAGTACCTTAGCAGCTAGTTCCGGTTCGCTGCCCCATCTACAGGAAGTCGTTCTTTCCAGTAATCTGTGCCTCGCGAACCTTTCGATGACTTCGGCGCAAACGTAACGTCCGCAAAATCTCGCCCACTGCTCGGCCCTGAGACCCCTGCCGTGATCTCGAAGCGTGGGATTTGCACCTGTTTGCAAAAACACTGGTCACCGTGGCATCCGGTTTAAATTCCATGCAAATCTCACATTCCGACGCTCACCGGCGAATAACAGAATCTTGGCGCACTTCGTTCTTCCCTGTAAAGCAGCCTTCATCAACGGCGTGAAGCCCAAGATATTTCTTGCATCCACTTCGATCCCAGGACACCTTTGTAGAAGGACATTAAGACACTCGATTTGTCCTGTAAAATTTTGAAAAATAAATTTTCAGTTTCGCCAAAAACTTTCAGCCGTGACTTTGCATTCAAACTACTGTTAACGAGTCTTCGAATAAACTAAAATTTCTTTATTTACGATTCGAGTCAAAATTATGACGTACTGCTCGAGAAACACGATTGCTTCCTTCGGCTATTTCCGTATCTGTTGACGCAATACTAATCGAGTCTCGGTGGTCATATTGAAATTTGGCAATGATCTGACAGTAGGCTTCCAATGTGCTACGAGCAACGTAGATATTTCTCCGTCCCTGTGATCTGTTTACAACTGCATTCACGCGAACGTCGATACAAGCACGTGTCCTTTGCATCATTGACGATGCGTTTGCGAATTTAGATTAAAGTTGCAAATTTATATCAAACCACAATGTCTCTGTATGATAATTATAAAAAATGTTCTAAAAAGACACTTACCAGCCTGCGCGGCAAAGTGTAGGGGCGTGTTTCCCTCGTTATCAGGAATATTCGGATCGAGTCCCGGAAACGACAGAGCAGTCTCGAGCATAGCAATGGCGCCATTTCCGGCCATGTAGCTGATCGCAGTCTGCAACAAATAAACACTCTCGCATGCGCTCTGTTTCCTCAAAAAACATTTCGAATAGTCACTACTGGCATTAGAGCACCTATGTGCAGGGCAATTCAGTTTAAATATATCGGTATTGAACTTGACAGCTGTCGTCCAATCACTTGGCAATGCTTCCACGTCCAGCAGCATTTCAGCTGAATAGCCCTCCTGTGCATCCTTCGTGCGTAAGATTAGGAGAAGTTAGCGTTAACGTGGTATGTAAATGAGACGTGGGTGGAAAATTGGCAAAATTTCAAAAATAATTTATACTCCGAACGGGAAAAGTCCTTCCGGGTTAATTTACCTTGGACCAGAGTATGATAACACTAAGAGGGCTTGTTATTATACGGCTGGGAAATCTTCACGAGGGATCGTACGAGTCTGGATCAGCACCTAACGCAATGACTTCCATTCAATCAATTAAGCGACAATCCATTAAGCGACACGGCGCGTACGCATGTTGACGCGATCGCGCAAACGTTGTTACTCGACTTGCGTCAGTTGCGAATTGAGCGACAACGACGAGCCCAGTGGGCATAGGAGAGGCCAGTGATGAAAACAGGATCAGATAAAAGATACGTAAACTCGGGTCACACCCATTTCGCGTTATTACGTCAGGAGTCATGGGAGCGCATAATTTTTGCTTCTTTTATTCGACGTCGATTCTATATTGGGACTAGGTTGCGTTCGTTTCGTATTTAATCTTGCTCTACTCAATAGCGTCTACTCGTCGCGTTCGTTGTGAACGGATTTGCTGTGCGTGCTGGATCTCATGATTTGGTACCAATGCAGCTCGTTAATCTTCTTTGGAAACTACAGAGAAATCGCAAACTGATCTTGTGATCTATCGATTGGAGAACGCCAAGGATCTTGTCTGAGGTCAGTGACTATTGTTCAAAGCGAGGCTTACAAGCGGCCTGGATAAGCCTTGGGACACGTGTTCATTGTCGCCGCGATGTCATTAATGAATATCAGTCCCTGACCCAAAATATCCTTTGAAAATTATTCATTCTTGACGGATCCAACGTTTAAGGGGATGTTGATGCGGAGTTACGTCACACGGAAAAGATTATTTTTTTTCAATGAATTGTGGCCATTCTGCCAAAAGTGATGCTCTGTGTGAATCGACCTTAATTATTCGATGCATCGGAGGATCGACAGAGCTTGGCTACGTTCTATTTGCATTGCATAGGTCCCGTGCAACTTTTACTTGCCTGAGCAATTTCCATGGGATCAGACGCCCTCGGGATTCCGTCGTGACGCAAAGTAAGAAATAGTTAAAGACTCGAGTATCGCGCCATTGAAAATACTCCTTTATGGCACTTGAAGGATCGATGCGGTAATCGAATAAATCTTCACGAAATCGATCGTTCAGCCGTTACTGGGACGTTTTGTTATCTTTGCAAAATTACTCGTCAACCGGTACCAGAAGGAAATTACGAAACACGTCGAACACGCGAACCCGTTGCTTTTCTGAGCTTCGATATTTTCAGCCAAGCTTCCCGTCCTCTTCCTCCTGACGGTACAGTAAATTAGTCTTATGATTTTCAAAATAAGCAATACCTCCCCCTCTAAGCCAATAAATTCTCACAGCACGGCTATCTCAAACCACCCGTAACGGTTCGTAAAATTAGCCAACTGTGCAAATGTGCAAAAAATTATCATTTAATATTCGCGCAAAGCAACAATCTTCTATCCAATGAAAACTCATCGTCAGTCTCTGTGTACCTAAGATTGCGAAATATCACGGGCCATTTTATTAATTGATCATAAACAAATTTGCACGTGTTCCTGATCGATGTACAAGTGTCTTTAGATGTCAGGGAATTCACGCATCTCGAGGAATGATAATTAAGGCGGGACGGGTGTATTGGTATTCGTTCCCAAAGCAACTACCTGGTGCTAATGACTACTAATGATTATTTTGCAACCTCATGACAATTATTGCCAATCATTCGGCACACCATGGGCCTCCCTGTTTTGAATGCTTATAAGGTCCTCCGGGGCCATGCGTTCCTCTGTCATATGTCTCATATGTTGACAAATCCAAAACGTGGTCAAACATCTGATCCGATCTGCTCGTAAGATTCATCTATAAGTTACACGACGGCGTACGGCCTCTATTGGCGAATTCACTTAGAGTCTAGCCTCAGCATTGTACGTTCTGACCAACTCGGTATTTTTCCAAGCCGACGCCACAGACCTCGCCCAAGATCAATTTCTTATTTTCAATTACGTCTTAGAGCACCCTTTGCGCGATCCACGTTTTCTTAGAAAACGCAATTAGGGTTATCTGATATAACGCAGCACTAAGAGCATTTTCTCATAAATGGCCTAAATGCTATGAGAATTTCATATTTCGCTTGTCCATTGAATTAATTGACAATTAATAACACAGAAGCACTCACCGAAATTGCCCTGTCTTTGCCTTAGGTCAATCTATGAATTCTAGTTAAACCGAAGCAATTTTTGGGAACTTCGTTATCTTTGCTTTTAACTATATGGATTAATGCTATTAAATTTATGGATTTTTTGTGTTTCAGCAGAATCCAACTTTTAATGATTTTTTTTCTTGTTCGTGTCACTTACTCTGCCGCTGTTGTCGACTGCGTTTATATCCATATCCCCGAATCCGAATATTTCGGCTCTGGCGACAATAGACTTGAAGATCCCTTCGTCAGCCTCCCGGGCAGCCCTTAAAAGGACCTTAGGACCCCCGGAAGACGATTCCCACGTGGACGGCACTGCTCTGGATCCTTCGCCACAAGTGGCGCGATCTGGCGAATATTGAAATCAAACAATTTTCTAATAGGATTGACGCAATATTAGCATAAAAATTTTCTCGAATTAATTTTCATCACCTTGCAGAACTCCCTTCCGGTACACTTTGGCCTCGTGAACTGCCGTTTTCCTGTAGGGCGATCGTTTTTCCTCAAAACTGGTGTCCGAGCTGAAGGAGACGGATTTTTTGACCCCAAAGTTTGAAGGTTTCTTCCAGCTGGTCGGAAGAGTCTGAAAGCTCGGCGATCTCTCGAAAAAGAGATAATCGTCGACTCCGCCGTTCGAGATTACGGATTTCCGAAGCTTCTCCTTGTCCTGGTACCCGTTGATCCTGGTCTTACTTTCGGGATTCTGCCTGATCGTGTAGTGCGTGAGACTCGCTAGAAAGGCCGAAGATCTTCTCAGGATTCCGTCCTCGTTTACTTTGTGCAATGGCTTCTCTCTCGATTGAAGACCTGCGAACGTGAGTCAGACTTGTGGATTCGGTTGGTGACTTCATGAAGTTACAGTATGTGCCCACTCCTGACATTCTAAATTTACCATTAGGGCACTTTACTATTTATTCGGGGACACAGACATTTCCAAAGTATTTTCTACTCTTTGTTCTCTTCCGACCAAGAGATTCAAAATAAACAAACAAGCGTCCGAGAATAAATTGTACGAAAGAAAAAAAATTCGTAAATGAAGATTCATCAGGCTTCATGACGCGTCACGATTATCTATGATTTTTATTGAAGTTCTTATCAACAATAAATTGCATTTGGAAAGGCGAGAAGATTCGACCAGCGCAAAGGGAATACCTATAGGTCATCGAGGACTCACCTTCCTTGAGGTTAGATGGGACAGATGCTGATTTTCCAATAGGAACGACGGGTCGATCAGTCCTCGAGTTCCTCGTCGACCTGGAGGCGTCCTTCTCGACGTCCGTCGGCTGTCGCGACGCTGGCAGACTCGAAATTGAATTCTGCGACTTTTTCGATTCCTTTGCCGGAAATTGAAGACTGTTCCTCGAGCCTTCCTCCTTGTACGTCCTCCCGTTGGCGAACGGAGCTTTTTTCTTCACCGTCGACGTCGGCGCCGGCGTCTCGCACACTGCGAAGCTATTTCGAGCTAGCTCGCCGCGAGAAGCGACGATGCTGTAGTTGCTGACGACGCAGGGAGAACTCGAGGCAGATCTTAGGACTCTCTGACAACTTGACCTGTCCTGCCAATCAGCGTGTTCCTCGAGTATTCTCCTTACCTTCTGCAACATTTTATCCCTTCAAGACTCCAAAAAAAAAGACAAGATTCCATTCAAAAATTTTTTTTAGTCAGACTGTAATTGACAAAGATTAGATCCGACGAATCCCATAGACTCCTCTGCCTATGCCACGAAGAATTACGACCCGACTTCACATTTAAATAACTGATAAGATTGCCGGGAGAGTAAATGATAACTCGATTAACATTCCCGATAGTCACTCACGAACAGCACGCGCTTGAGCAAAAACTTAGAAAACCGGAAAACGTAATTAATCATTATAGATGTAAAAAAATCCACATAGCATAATCGGATTATTAACATTTACTCGTCACTCACCAGTTTTTAATTGAACTCTGTATAAATTCTGTCTCTATCGGTTCATCAAATAATAGCTTGATTGACACTGCGAGCCACGCGTCTATTTTCGCTGAGCGAAAAGAAAAAAGCAAAAAAGAAGGAAGGTCATTCGAAGCGATAACGGCCAATTGTCTACCGGTCGATGATCGTAGACGGAATGACGGTTTACTGGCGAGAGTCAGTTTGATAAAGCGAGAAGTAACTTTCCGCAGCGTGGTGGAACGGTGGAACAGTAGTAGTGAGGAAGGGATCCCTTCCTGGTCCCGATCTTCGCCACTGTCGACTCTCTTTCAACGCGCTATTTATACGTCAGTTAAGCCCTCGCACGATTCGCTCGTCTCGCTCGGCTCGCTCGGCTCGCTCGGCTCGTTGCGCCTGTGTGCGCCGACAGCTGGTTGTACGTGCGACTATCGAGGGAGCCATGTGGCAGAGTGCGAACGATGGCGCGACTAGGCAAGAGCCAAGGTGTTCCGAGCGTGCAGAAGTTTCGAGTACGCCTAATTGTAAGTAAACGTCGGGAGTCGAAAAGAGAGAAAGCAGCTTACTTGGTGAGTTGTTGGTTGAGCAGTGGGGATAGTCGAGACGGTGCCGTTCCTGCGGACGCCGACGGCAGCGACGCTCCCAAATTTCACTCTACGTCCATTTGAGATCGGTGTGAAACTCTGACCGGTCTCCATCAGAGGCTACAATTTAGAGATTTTCTTGTAGTTGTCTTTTGCGTCATTAGAATATATCCTTGGTTCTTTTATTTCTTAATTATTATTGTGTTTGTGGTCTATCGTCGTTGTGTGACGTCATGCAATTATACTGTATCAACTTGTATGCTTCGTAGATACTTCCTTGAATTTTTGACAACACATCGGAGTGCCGGTAGCCATTAGCCATTAGCCATTAGCCGTTACCTTAGCAGCCACTGGATGTGTGTTACGTATAACGTAGATACGATTTCCCGTTCTCGCCTCCTTATTGACACGCGGTTATTTTAGTATTTTCTATACGAATAGCGTGGGACTCGAGGGTTGCTGTGAGCTTGTCACCGAGAGCTTTTTGGCCAGCAGCCAATGTTTTGAATGTAGCCGAAAACTTGTGAAAAATTAGCGACCCAAGAGAGACTGGATTACTCTTCGAATTTTTAAAGCGACTGAACAGCATTAAGTTAAAAATCGATGATCGCGCGGAGATTGACTTTAACAAATTTAGTTAGATTTTACGCGTAGATGTTCTTCCTTCAAAATATTTTTCGCAAACTTGTTTTTTCAATTCGCTACGGAAAAGCATATTAATAACTAATACTTGATTTTGAGATTAACGAGAAGAACTATTCACGGTCGATTAGAAATTTATATGCAGTTCGTGCACGTAGAACGAGCGCCAAGTTATTTTTGTACAGATATCAAAGCACACGTGTTTGATTCGCAAGCATTTATCAGGAAAGACACGTAAGGAGTTAATATGATCTGTAGGGAGATAATGGAAGGAGCACGATAGAGAATAGCTGACCTTAAGAAATCTGATATAAGGATGACGATGTCACTTTCGATAGGATAACAGATAAAATACGATAAGCCAGAGTCTTGCCTTTTTTGTTTTTGAAATTTACGTATTTCGACGAGTCTCGTGTAAACCGTGCTTAAAGACCTCTTTCATGTTCGCCTTTTGTATACTTTTCCAGCGGTGGCAAAGAACATCAAAAGAGGATTAAAGATAGCACTACATTGTACGAGAAGAAGCTTTCGTGAAAACCCAACGAATGTCAGCTAGTTTAAACGAAGAGCAGATCGACTATTCGATAAATTTTCGAAATTTAAAGTAGACCGCGAGACTCGCGTCAATAGATGTTTGACATTGGAAGATATTTCGATCGTCCATTCGGCTCTCGTACTTGCGTTTCCTCAACATGTCAAAAATAACGTACCCACTTTGTTGCAGGTCTTTCTCGAGAAAAGCTACGACTCTAACTTTGTAGGTTCATGAAATAAAAAAGAAATAAAGAACAACGTCTCACGCCTTAAACACAGCTTATTGTTTTCATAATCCATGACACTCGAAGCGCTTGGCGTTTTCAAAGCGTCAGTGAAACAGAAAATATTACAAAAAGATTTTGAAAAACTTCGTACTAATAGTGCACGAGATGTATAACCTTCCACTAGCCCAATAGGCTAAAGCAACGGCGCGGCGGCAGTTGAGTCGGAAGTGTCAGGCAGAATTGGCTGACGGTTACGTTACACGAGGCTGAGAGGTTGCCGAGACTCGAGCCGGAAGTTCTGGCTGATTAGTTTTCAAGCGTGCGTGCCTTCCGACATTGATTGACTTCGACACGTTAGATATTAAAGGTACATACACACAGTGCAAGTAAGTGGAACATGGAATATCATAATATATACGGATCAACCAATCCAGAAATCCATAGATAACGGAGATCCCAACGTACGATACTCGACGCATTCTAACCTCAAATTTATTCCATCAATCGCACCTATGGTTATGACAAGCAAGCGTTACTTATCACTGGTTAACGCAACGTAACAGGTACACGATAACAAGCACCACTCGATTCTGCATTATCCTATCTAATAACAAGGTGGGGTCTTGAACGTAACGATAGAAGGAAATGGCGGGCGAGGGGGGAACGAGTGGTGAGAAAGATAAGGGCTGATAACGGTGACATAGGGTATATTCGCGCACGCAACCCCATCATCAGAGTTCAACAACAAGAGGCGCCTTCCGTGCCAAGGTCGGCACCCCGGCGCAGCTTTGCCGTGACGGACAATATTTAAAAATATACACGCATGACCGGTAACGGTAATGAATTCCTTAGGGGATTTGGAATTCCCATTGGAGGGGTGTATCATGGAAATGTATATACACCTGAAAAAGGCGCGTATATAAAATTGGCACAAGTTTTTAAGCGTTTCTTGAAAATGTTATTCATTTATTTAATATATCGTGATGCTTGAAAATGGTTTTTTCGAGAAAAAATTGAAATCGAACGAAAGAACTATATACGTATACCTCACGAGGGATATTTATAAGAATCTTGAAATTCCTAGTAAACGGTTCATTCGACGTCAGCTCGGTATAGTTGATGGAATCTTGGAGGTGAAATGACTATGACGCCGGGAATAAACTGAGGTTTCACGAAGTCACGCGGTGCGATCGTAAATGTCCTTTAGCGAGGCATATATATTCTTTATCTACCAGGAAAAACTTTATATTTCTTTGGTGGAATGAGATGGACGAATTCCAAAAGACCTTTTGATATAAGTGCGTAGGATAAGGATGATGTAAAATAGTTTGATCAGGTTGTCATCGTTGGTAGGTCGTGAATGATTTCTGCTTTGAATTTTCACGACAGCACGTTAAAATCTTGACAGCGCGTCATTGACGCATGTCATGTCAAATAATTTGGGATTTTGAATTTCATGTTACTTAAAGTGCAATTGTAAAGAATATCTAAGGTGGAAATTCGGTGCTTTTATTTTTAACTGATAATTTTCAAACTTCGTACCTTCTTTAGCTTCACTTTGAACTTTGGCGTCTCCAGTATTGTGGAATCAGCGATTCTTCGATTGATCACCATAATTTCGATGATATTAATTTGTCCGTTATCACACGACTGTTAGACAGATTAATTGGAATGATAGTTACGGGAATTTAAGGCGTTTAAAGTTACACGTATAACTACTGTAATATTCATAAGAGAATATGAAGGTTTAAAGTTTTAATCAGTGACGGGGACAAATGTAGTTACGGCTGCTTTAATCGTATCGTTGCCAATTCCATTAAATCACGGATAAAATAGGACAGGGAAAGAAAGCGAAAAAAAATTAACTGCAAAGAACGAATAAAAGTTTCCAAACGACTTTTACGGAGACTAGCAAATCTGAATATCGGAATTGCAATTTCTGGCAATAATTCACGAATAATTTGTAGGAATTAATTAATCCGACGACGTCACACTGCAGATACTCGAAAATCTTAAAGGTCACTCGTTAGGTTATTTGGCTGCTAACGTGTTAACGGAGTTTAGCTCGAAAGGGGTTAAATCGTTCGGCAAGGGGTTGATTCTGTACTGGGCCAAAGTTTGAATTGCACCCCCGGAAAGCTCCAAGTATCCAAGGGCTGTCGTAATACGGGGTAGACACGCAGGCGCGAATCAAAGCCAGGTGTTGAGCCGCGATACCTTTTGTGCTGGAAAATTGGAATTCCTTTCGACGGGAGAGCATGCCACACGCGTCACACACGGTACACACGAGGGAGTGTGTGTTGACACATTTTCATTTGAAATTATCGATAAAACATTATAAATTAAAATTGAGTCATCCCGATCACTAGGTAAGGTTCGTTTTAATTTGGTTGGCCTGATGAAAATAAAGAAAAAAAATAAATAAAGAGTCAGAATGTGAGAGGGGCGGAGGGGGGTAAGGAAAAAACACGTGACAAATCACAGGATGAACCTAACACGTGTTAGTCGATTGTTTATACTTGCAGGTCCACGTGCTGTGCACTCACACGCAGTTGCATCGACGTTACAGTATAAATATATCTATATAAACATGACGCAAGTAAAAGAATACCGGCGTATTTCCATTGCGGTGCCAAGTACGAAGAGGTATCGACATTGAGAAAAGAGCGAAGGATGGTTAGAATAGGGATGAAGGGGATGTCGAGCGATAGCAGTGGCTGATATAAAAACCCGTTTGTCTTTCTAAAAATATAATTTTTCCGCCAACTGGCTAAGGCGGCGTCATTGTGACTGTACGATATCAGAATATGCATGTAAGCGATTGCCGATTACTTTTCATGGAGGTAAGGTCGGACGAAGTTGGTATTAACGTCCAAGGGTAGGAACCCCCGACGCCACTTAACCTTGAATAGAAAATTAATTTATTCGGGGTAGAATGGGCGAGAAATGAAGCCGATAGTCAGCGATGGAAACACGCAAGTCTCTCCCGAGCCTCTCGAGCCGAAGGTCCTGAGTTCTCCTTAAAGTCGAGGCGAGTCGAGCACGTTTTATTCAAAGTCTCGATATTACCCAACACTCGCATAACGTAATATTAGCTGTTAAAAAAAAAGAATAAAAAAAAATAAAAACCACACGATTCCACGAAAGCCAGAAATTTCGACAGCAGGAAAATGCACTCACTCGAACGACGTTGCGTTACGCCGATCTAAATCTCATCCGAAAATACGTTGGCGAAGTTTCAATCCGTTATTATGTCCTCTGCTGGTTAATTTTGGAGCCACTGACATCACGCACTTTTAACCCCTCGGCATGATCCACAGAATGTCCACTTTCGCATGGTGACCTTTTAATTTACTTTTTTTCTTGCCATTCATTACCGTGCGCGAGCTTGCAGCTAGCAGCAGTGCGACGCGTCGTGTACCTTGGGACCATAAATATTCGTGCAGCACTGGTAGTCGTGACAGGAGAAAAAAGAAAAGGCGGAAGACGTCGCCTGAGGTCGCCTTTTCATTGGAACGTGGATGGACGCAAACTCGACTGTTTTTCTTTTTTTCTATTTCCTTATGCTTTCCTATGCTTCGCCTCTTTGCGTAGGATTACTTGAACCACTTGGTCCGGACACTTCTCGGCGATGATCAACAACGAATGTTTCTTCTCTTTCTAAAACGCCGACATGCGGATTCACGCAGGTTCTATTTCCGTGGATGTGCTCGGCGGACGATTGACACTCTCTTGCAACTTGCAGCACGTAAAAGAAGAAGCGCCGATCAAGACGTCGCGCATTCGACTAAAAAACGATGCCGCGCGCCGGGACGCTGCCTCGTCAGAGCCATCGCACATGCCATAGCGTCAATTCGAGAACTCCCTAAATAAAGTGTGTCACCCTGTATACATTGAGTCTCCAGTCGCGAATGGCTGCAGCTCCTAGTGTCAGGCGAATTTTCAAAATTCTACGGATTTCAGAAAATCGTAACAATTTCACTCCCACGTCACATCCTCAATGATCCATCGTCAACGTCAGCTGTTACTGACGGAAGCTAATGTTTTCCGCACGTGGGTCGGACGCGGAAACTCACGAATCCACAAGTGTAGGAAGTCTGCGCGATACTGATTCCACAAAGTGCGACCGTAGGACGGGGCTAGGAAGGCTCGCGTCTAAAATTGAATTTCGCTGGGTCGTCCAATCGAAATTCGATTATGACCGGAAGTTGGCAAGCTTCACGATTTTTATTAGCTCTTCGTAGCCTCCTTTTTCCGCATTGCAACCTCAACTGAGAATCTCGCAATCGATCACTAAGGTATCAAAGGTATTCGGTACCCGATCGCTTTCGCTTCTCGATCATTTCTCAGAGCGCCTCGCTTTCTCATTGGGAAAAGATGCGGAACTCTTGCACCCCCCGTTATACGTACAGGGTCTCGTGCACGCGCGCGGCGTCGCTCGACGCGATGTCCACCAAGACTTTTGAAGAACCGGGTCAGGGGACTTTATCCGCAAACGGACGCCAACTGTGCCTAGGTCGTTTATTTTTGCGTGATCCATAATGATGGAGCACCATCGACGCCAACCTGCCTTCAGTGAAGATATTCACATGTAATTCTTCTTCTTCCTCTTCCTCTTCTTCCGTTCTTCATCAATCCACCCGCCTGACACGGCCTTCACGACCAATCAAATACACGATTGATCGCTGCTAGGGAACGGGATATAAATTCTCTCATTGGAAACTCACCGACATTTCAAAGTGTAATACTATATTTCAATAACATATAGAGTGGTACATCGAAGATGAACTATTCAATGAATTATTCACTCGATAACGTGTATTCATCTCTTTCTCCCTTAATTATCTTTCGCTCTCACTCTCCCTCACTCTATTTCTTAATGTGGAAAATAGCGTATTACAATGTTTGCCGAGTGGAAAATACAATGCGAGAACCATATAATCTTCTCGTCTATCAGTTATTATTTATTTGGCAACAATCAACAACAATTGGGATTAATCGTCATTTGTAATAGCAATCGGTAATAATAATAATAGTAATAGTAATAATAATAATCGCCACATCGTAGCGCCGTATATAGTACAAGATTTAATTTTTTCCTGCTCTTTTTTTTTTGAACCTGTGTTTCTTATATTTATATATTGTTTCAACGATTCCTCCTTTTCTTTCTCTTCGGCCTTTTTTCCTCTTTTGTTTTTGTTGTATTCGGATGTAGTCAATGGTTTCGTATCGAAAATGGCCTCAGTCGTGAAAGAGGAAGCAAAAATGGCGAGCAATGTATTTCCGGAAACGAGAAGTCGTTTCGCGCAGGGGACGCGCGACGACGGAAAATGTTTGGCAGTGAGGGTTCTAAATGTTACCTTTGTAATATTGATAAAACGCGAGATGCTCTAGTAAAAATGTGAAAGGAAAATAAGAAAGGCGCGAAGACACACGTGTAAGTTCCTCCAAGCGAGCGAGCATCGAGATTATTCAATTCCGAACACGAATGGAATTCTCGAGGAGAAATTCCACGTGTAAAATTCCTCCCTTATATGTATATATATGCATATTTTTCTAGCCTGAAAAAATTTTTCTAGTTCCTCCCGTGGTTACCCCTCTCAACCAAGAATTCATGAACAATTAGCCGAGATTCATTGACTCTCGTAACGACGAAGAATTAATGCCGCACAAACGACCTTTGAGCTGGGATCAAAATTCGAAGGACGATAGTAAAGTTTTTTTAGTTTATAATTTTCGTCAGTGCACGTGTCCCTCCTCAAGCGAAGTTTCAAAATGAAGGCAACTTTTGTATGCTTCGCGAGAGACAGGCGGCTCTTCTTGTATTTTTTTTTTAAATATTCTCTTTACCAATTTTCAATTTTAACTACCCTCACACGTACGTTAACCCTTTCGAGAATTCGACCGAGTCCAAGATGCAGGTGTGCACGTTGTACACTGCACGTGCGCATGATGAGATGCGATTGTGTCAACGTGGACCCGCACCAGAATCACGAATCGAATCCTTGGTTGACCTCTGAGAAAGAGAGAGAAAGAGGTCAGACTCATTGAACCCAGGATGCCGGAACCCAGAGAGGCTCGGTCTCCACTCTGTGAATCGCGCCGACCAGCTGCTCGAAGGCCATCGAAAGGTCAGCATTGACAATGACGTCGTCGAAGAGATGCGAATAGAGAAATTCTATCCTGGCGGCGCTGTGGAGAATTTCCTGGAACTCTTCGTCCTGTTGGATGATGAGGTGAGGCGATAGAGTTTTGAGTGGACCACGTTATGAGCAGACTATTATGGTTCTTACCGTGAAACCACGAGAGTTGGTCTCGTCGAAGGTCGACCTGGCGCGGGCCTCGTTCCTCGTCTCCTTGAGGATCTCGAATCTTGGTGGTTTCACATAAATAACAAACGGCTTGAGCTGGGGCGTTCTGAGCATCTTCAGCGCTTGATAATGTGGATTCAGTAGGCAAACGTAACCAGCGTTCACCAGTGAGCTCACGCTCTCTGCACTCGTCCCGTATAGATTACCCTTGTATTCGCCATACTCGATGAATTTACCGGATTCGATGTCCTCATCCATTTTTTCTCGGGTGACAAAGTGGTACTCCTTGCCGTTGACCTCGCCAGGTCGCGGTGCTCTCGAGGTGTCTATCGATACAAAAGAATCAATGCATTCGGGACACTCCGAGTAAAAGATTACAGAGGACTCACAGGGTACAGGTGTTCTGTATTTGTCAGGATCAGTAGCCATGAGTCTCCTCTTGAGCTCGTTCCTGCCAACACCCGGTGGTCCAATGAGAACCACCGGTCGGTAGATACCAGGTCTTGGGTAGAGCTTGGCGACCTCCTCGTAGGTCGGAATCTCTTCGCGGTCAAAGTCGTCGTTCTCTGCTGCGTCATACATGATTTTTTTAGTTTTTATTCCTTGCAAGTTGCACTTTGTGGGCGAGGCGTGCAAAGAAGAGGTACTGGGACGGGGGCACAATGCGGGCAAAGGCACTGGAACAGAACACAAGCCTAACCGACGGTTAGGTCGATTTTGCGTTAGATTAGTTAGACAGCAGTTGGACAGCCAGCGAATCGACTTCCTTATTCGCTACGTTGACGGACTACTGCCATTTTTCCCAAAATCAAAAAACACACTGAACTTGACGGACACCGTGTAGAAGTAGCAGCCGCAGTCGACCTGGCCAGCTTCGCAAAAGAGGTTAGTGCAAGGTGCGAGCGACTTGGTTGAGTTATTTCAAATGAAGTTAGTAAAGTGCAAAATGGCAGAAACGACAGAGAACGTACCTTTTAATCTTCCAGTTAATAGCAAAACAATTGACATCCATATCGGATCATCAAATCATCATCCAGCATCATTCACCATCCATGTGAATTCGTGCTCGCAAACCCAGCCACTAATATCTTTCTAAAGCTAGCTAGCGCGTCAATTTAAGGAACATCGTCCTGCGAATTTCGAAAGCCAAATCAAGAGGGAAAGTGTTCTGTGCGACGAGTCGCAAGGCGCCTGCGCCTCTCGTCATCTAGTAATGACAGTCCAAGGACGTTCAAGAGACTTCACGACGGGATCATTTAACCATGAGGGAAACGGTGAACGCGATGCGTCCCGCGATGAGGTCCAGACACCAGGAAAGCAATAGATAATTTTTTGTGCAACCAGTCCCCCTCCGTCACTGCTTGCACATTTCTCCCCTATGTCGTTAAGTCAGCAAGTCAGCAGAGTGTACCACTTACTTATGTTGTCATCGTCAGTCTTCTCCTTCTGCTGTCTCTCGAGGATGATTCGACGTTCCTGAAGAGCCCGACTTGGAATCAGACCAGCTCTCATGTTTCGATCGCCTTCTCGTCTCGCCTGCCACCTGTTGAGTAAGTCGTGCTTTATTATAATTCCCTTAATTTTTCAATTAATCGATCATCAGATATTCAGCCGTTTTTGCTTACCAATAGGCATCATCTTGACTGACGATGTGCAGCACGTCGCCCTTGACGAAATCCAAACCGGCCTCCTTGCACGGTATGTAAGGATCATCCGCAGCCGTGTATGAGAAATGCGCCCTTACGCGCACCTGCGTTCATCAATACAAATTACTGACCTCAATACGTACCAACCACGTCAAAAGTTCTATCCAGGTCAAATGCAGAAAATACCTTGCTTTCCCTGATACCACCCTTGCTGTCCGCTGGTACGATTTTGAAGGTGATGGTGCCTTCTGAATTTTGCTAGAAAATATTACTCGTTACCCAGTGTTTGTCGAATATGCCTAAGTACTAGCTTTTTTCTTTGGGAAACTCCGAGCTAACGTCTTTCATCATAATTGATGCATACGATACAAACAAGATCAAAGATTACATTCAGTCACCAGTTCGCTTTGGTATTGGGATAATATTAGCATTGTGTTTTTTACCAGAATCTTCAGTACGCAATTAGGCGTTTTGCCCTCGACGCTGATCCCGTTGACCTCGCAGACTTCATCGCCCACGTGGATGAGGCCGGATCTGTCTGCGGCGCCACCGTGCATGATACGTGCAATGACGATCTTCCCGGTAACTTCGCAAGTCTTTATGGTCGCCCCCTATTGTCAAGGTGTAAACTAACATTTTCATATCGTTGAATCGTGCGACTAGGAAGCCTCGGCTTTTTCTTCAAAAATATATTCAAAAGAAAAAGGCTCCCTTGTAAGGCTGCAAGTTAACGCAGATACCAAACGTAGAGACAATGTTACGTCGGATACGGAACTCTGAGAAATTTTCGTGAGCATATAAAAAGATTAAAGAGAATAACTGCTCGGTAACCACAATTTCTCTCTTCACCATCATCCAATCGTATTTCATCCTATTCGATAGTGACGGCAACTCTTTGTATCCCTATTGATTAACTCGTTTCTGCAAAGTAATTGATCGCATGCGTGTCAATAATGACGTGGGACTTCGCGATACAAAGTTTCAAAGGCAGAATTTTTTTAAGACAGATGTTTCGACAAAAATTTCTCAGACTCGTAAAAGAAGCAGTTGTGAAATTGTATATTACATTTTACGTATACGTGTCGCGCATTCGTTCTTTTTTATATGTCAAAAGTCCTTTCAAAGAGCTGAATCGAAATTATTCGACGCCATCTTGGCTAATTGAGCGACGGAGTACAAGGCCAGATGGTTTAACGTATTTCTAGACTTCTTTACTGCCGATACTTCGTTCTTATTGGCACCATGGCAAAGTTTCGAGTCAACTCTTTAAGGAAAGGAGGAGCTTAGAATTAGAACGCAAATTATTGCGTGTGGGATTTTGTAAGACGGAAACGATAGAAGAGTCATGCGGGACAATAACTCAGGCTTGAATCATTGGTCGTAGTATGCAGTTTATTTACAACAAAAACAAGAAACACGACACAGGAGATCATGCAGACATTGGGAGTAAATAAATTAATGAAGAGATAAATAAATAAACAGTCAAAGGAACGATGCTCTCACAGCCTTATGTACATTATTCCACTTGCATACAACCACGCACTCACTCACGCGTATTGCAGCAATCGCGGTGTTAATCGTTGAGCAAAATCGAACGTGCTTGGATGTATACAAATAAATGATGAGCCTAATTATTAAAACCAAAATAATATGGTGCATACGTAATGTGATGCAGCTCGCGAATTTAGTGATAATAAGGAATTCAGTGTGGACAGGTCGGGTACATCTACTTGCTGTGGAAGACTTACCACGATAGGTTCAACGCCAGCACCACCGCACTTCAAAGCAAGTTTGCCGATGAAAAAATACGTGATTACTTAAAACGTGTTTTGTTACGTTTCCGATCGAGATATCTTTCTTTTCTATTCCATAAATTGCTACTCTTTTTGTCTTAAGAATTTGAGAGAAACGCATCTCTACACCTCGAGGCCCCGATTTAATCAAGGCACAATCTTTTCTTCTTCCCTTCTACTGTCAACGTGTCTACACCGTCAATGGGAGTAATACTTATAAAAGGGGCCACTTGAAAAAAATATATAAAAAATATTATATGAAAATTCATGCAACTCCACGAACGGGCAATGGAAAGAAAAAAAAAAATATACAAAAATTACGGACCGTCCTATCAGTACAATCCACAGTCTAATTGCAAACGTTAATTTCGGGGACTCGATATACTTTGCTAATGTATGGCAAAACGTAGCACCCTCGCAAAGCTCGGAAGGATCGAATGCGCTGACGTACCAGGGGCTCGTTGGATTTTACGAGTTGCACGATTTTCACAGTCTCCTCGTCCTCGTCGACCTCCAAGGGAATTTCCGGCAATCTGGGGTAGTAATCTTTTTGAGCAACTGCATCATGCGCACATAGCAACCCCTGAAATATGAAAAACAAAATGTTTCTCACAATATTTTAGAAAGCTAGTCGTACGACAGAAGAATGAGTACTTAATGGAGCTAACCTGTATGTGCGGTTTCTGCAAGAGGTAAAATAATTCCTTGCACTCCTCGGATAAATGTGTTTTCGTAGATAATAAGTCTAAAACCTCAACGTCAATATCCATTGCATTTGAGAGAACTGGGAAGAATTTGTCATCCTTGACATTTGTAAGAATTTTATTGTGCACATTCACTAGTGCATTCAGCTCTTTCGACTTCAATAAATCACTTAGGAAGCCAAATTCTTCATCGGTGCAACTTGGGATTTCTGTCTTATTCTCCTCCAGGGAATTGAGTAGTTTGGAGAGTGCTGTAAAGATATGGAAATAAACCATTTTATTTTAAAACAAAATGTCAAAGTTCACATGGAATATCAGAACTATGTCAAAAGTATGAGATTGGAACTGGAGATACATGCAGATCAATAAATTAACTTATCTTGACAGACATACAAGCAAGCAGAGTATGAAACATCGATTATGATTAAATTTATAAAGAATTAGATTCAAAGTAAAGCGCAATACGAGAGAGTTCAAATATTCTCACCAGGATCCCAATTTACGTTTTCCATGACGACGGCTGCTGTCATACTTCGTCGTATATAGGTATTGCGCAAAAGGAAGAGTCGATGGAAGTAAAAGACTATTCAGTCGGCAATATTAATCCTGTAAATAAATAAACTCGGCGTATTATATCGTCAATAACATAACTAGTCAGTGTGTACGTCAATTCGGGTCACTGCACGGCGTAACGCATATATTTTTAGCGTGGCTGCTGCAGCCACCCAGCCAGAAATAACCACGTAAAATGGATTTTCGCATGATCTTGCACCTCCATACCGGTTAGACTTATCAATATGATCGCGAAAATAATTTCGTTATGTAAGCAAGTGTCACTCGACACGGGGTTGGGTGACGTTGTTTAACTTGAAGTACAAGCAAACTACTTCTGCTCTGGTAAGAAACCACACAAGAAGACGACTTGATCATGAATGCACGATATCAGAGACGAGTCTGCGAATAGCACGATTTACCTGGAGCTGACTCTGACGTGTTCGAATTCTCGAGCATTTTCCACTCTAGACGCGACGCCACGCGTACCGTCCCGACGCCATCTTGAAAGGCACTTGATTCCTTTACTCCCCTCACCACCCTGCGACGACCAGGCGACAAAGCCAACGGGTTTCTTTTCCCTACGTCGGCCGAGCCAGCATCCAGGGCCGTACAATCATCTTCCTACTGTGTCTCTATTGATAAGAATTGGCATAACAGGCATAAGCTCTACGGTTGATTACCCGAAAATTGGTGATACTACTTACCACGAAAAAGTTGACGATTATTAACCACAATGTTTTTCTTGGCTACAAGCGGAGGGTCATGCATTCGCTTCAATATTATCAAAGTTATTTTCGATAGTGAATCTTACACGCGGTATTTCATTATCTAGAAAATTTCATGGAAGTATCAATGAACAAGTAAAGTCCCTGTTTATCGTCGGAGAGTGTCAATAATTATTGCTTTTTTAAAACAAATATCAAAGGACAGTTGACGACTCGCAGGTATCCCAAGATTCAAAAAGACGCGGGTTGAATTTAGTAGCCGGTAGTTCCAGACCACTCCGCGCTGGCAACGTGGCAGCACCATCGCCAATGTATACATGCAGTTGTCTGCGCCAAACATCTCGCCGAAAGGTCCCGAAAAATACGGTGATTTCCGTGCTGTTTTCCTGTGAATTACGTGACGAAGTAGTCCTTCGTGTTCCCGGCACTCCCTCGTAGACTCCCATTCGGTAAGATCCCCGGTTTCTCTTTATTTACCGCCCCCGCGCACAGACAAATTTGACATGGCGTTGACACCAGAGAGGCTTTAAAAGTTTTCGTGAAAAGCCTTGCGCCCAGGGCGCCCTTTTCACTTTCTCAACTTCGTAGCGCCGGGCGCCACTCAATTTCCCTAATAACATCTTCCCGACGCTCGGCGTCTCGTGTTCCCTTGACTCCAAAGACCTGCATCCTCTGCTCCAAAACATTTACTAGGTACACGCACCTGGCGCTACCCTGTCACTCGTGCTTTGGAAAACGTGCTTGCCCGCGCACGTCCACAAGTGGTTGTGCCTTCTGTGAATTCCATCGTGCAGCATATATAGTTTCAATATGTGAAAACAGCGCTCGAAATTTCTGAAAAGATGCGCCGACGATCATTTCACGTCGATCCGCGTAACTTAATGCCGCGAATAATCAATCGAAATCCAAGAAATAACTGTATTTATTTTTTTCTATGTGGTTATGTTGGCACGTAGCACAATCGATCGGGATTTACGTATGTGTGCGTCTGTGCGTGTGTGTGTGTGGGTGTAACTTGATTTCACCAGGAAATATTTCGAAATGCAATATTTACCTAATGTCATATTCCGCCTCCGCGGTAACTCCCACGTCTTTTTGTTACAGAAAATCCTTGCACTTTGCCTTATTTTTCGTTCGTCGTTTGGTAAGTCAACCCGTTCATTTCTCATCCTTTTAACCCTGTTTTTTTTTCTCGTTTATTTATTTTATGTGCACCCTTTAATCACGTGTCGTGATCAATACGCGCCTGGATACTTTTCAAGTGTTCCGTGGGGACGTAAGCGCCGTATGATAAGGATTACGATGCACGTTCCTCGATAAAATTACAAAACGAAGCAGAATCTTTCGATCGGTTCGAATATTTTTACGCGCTTTTGTATCCGAAGCTTTTTCACACCGCTATCAATTTTCCTTACCGACTGTTGAACTTTTTAAAACGAACAACAGAGCGCGCCACCTTCACCATTTCAAAGCCTACCGCCAACCAAACGGACTTTCGTCTTTTTTCTCCTCGATTTAACAAATAATAAGCGACCGGGTCCCTGAGTCTCTAATGACTTCGAAGTTTTGTTTTCCTCTCGAATAAAGTATAGTTTGAATTTTGGTTAAAACGTAAAAACGTCGAGTCACACTTTTCATACTCGTTTATCACTAATTTGCGTTTCTTTTATTTGTCCCTTCTCTCCCCTAATCCTGGAAGCATATTAGCGTTTGGCACGAGCCCTAAATATCTTCCAGCTTACTCGTATCGAATATTCCGTTTGCATGGAGTCTGGGTTGGGGCTGGGGGCGCGTGTCACCCGAGTGTTTTACTAGCCTTAATTTCGTGTGCTCTCACAGCCAATATGTCCGGCAGTAAATTCCGAACTTTTGCCAGCTTCGGTTTAGCGTTCGCGTTTTTGCGATCGCGGTTTAACGGCCGCGCTTCGGCCTGCGCCAAGGAGTACCAACCCCCTTGCACTAATTTCGTAAATGACCAACCTCCTTTTGCAGTCCGGAGAGCGAAAGAAGCCTCGTCATTTACTTCAGGGTCTCGGATTTTGTGCCAACAGAGCCACCCTCGTGGTAGAGCAATCGTACATAGTTGTGCCACGCAGCCCTGTTATCGAATCTATCCAAGGGCTAGTTTTATAAATTCGCCTTCCTATATTTCAATAAAGCCTCGCTAACAATGACGATTACATATCGAACCGAAGCCAACAATAATTATCCGATAACAGTTGTTCAGTCAGTGAACTATTCAGTGGGCGAAAACATTCGTCTAGGTCTATCAACATCGTACGACGGCGTACATAATTCATCCCGTCGGTGGTAAGGGCGCCAGTCCTGTTACATATACTATAGGTTATTATACCCCTTAAATATCTAATGTGTTTGCCTTCCTTCGCTAGCCACCGCGGCTTTATGTTTTACTAAGTAAATTACTGTTTTTTGTTCTCTGCGTTAATGTTGGCTCAATCGATTGGTATTCCCCTCTGTACTGCACACCCCTTAGAACCTAGAAGTAGCCCCTTCCTCCCTCCTCCCTACTTCTCCCCCCCCCCCCCTTCTCACCCTCCTTACGGCCGTTTCGCAGCCAGCTACGAATTTTTCTACGTCACCCATCAAATATTTAATCTCGTGTGCCTCCTTCGGATCGTCTCGCCCTTCACCCTCCCCCTCTTCGTGACGCCAGTAGGCCGATTCGCGCTTCTTCTTCAAACCGAGTATTCTGGAGCCGCAAAACTTTGCGCCACACGTGGAAACTGTAGGGCGTACCGATAATCGATCATAGGGAGATTGATTGGTCGCTGGGGAAAGTTTTCTTTTCCTCTTTTTCTTTTTTCAGGCACAATTATACCAAGAGGGAAGCAAGTCTTCCATTGCAGACACGGGCATGTCGATGTTTAAGCCTTTTTTCCCTTTCTTCCGGTTCTTTCTTTTTTATTCCCATTTTTTTTTGTTTCTTTACTTACTCGACACGGGGTAGAGTATCGAATTGCCATCGAGATCGGAAAGAGTGCTCGTAAACGAGGGTGGTAATAAGACGATATTTTTTTTATATCATGGAAAAATAACTGACGGCGTAGAAAACGACTCGCAGCCCTGGGGCTTCGCTTCCCCTTATATTTCCCTTCAGTTTTCAATTTGAAATATATTAAAAACAAATACGCCACGTGTAAATATATAACGAGCCTCGACGTTATCGTAACTTTGATGGTTCTTTCGCTTAGGACTATCACGGGGTGGTTATGATGTCAGGGGTGTTTCGGTATTATTTTTTCTCATTCCCTCTCTCTCTCTCTCTCTCTCTCTCTCGCTCCTCTATGATTGGCAAATATTTATTATTTATAAAAAAAAAGAATTCTGCTTCTCGTAGATATCTCGTTGCTCGAACTAAAAACCGTAAAAAACGTCCAACGATAAATAAATGTAATCCTGGCGCACTGCGCACCAAGGGAAAATAATGAAGTCGGCATTCCAGTGTATTTGCGGGATACAATGTGAAAACAATAAGCTATCGCCTTAGCGGTACTCGCATCCGCCTCCTTTATTCGCGCTCCCTCTCAGCGCTGCCATTGACAATCGAGCAACAGCGACGGCAACGGAAACAGCATTACTACTACGGAGTTCCATCGAGTGCGTAAGGCTGCGTTCACACCGCCTGGGAGAACCAGCGAGCACCGGGTAGCGCGAAGAGGCTGAAGCCCAGCTAAACGTAAATGTGCTTTGCCAATTGTTTCTACAAGGAAACAATGGCGGAATTCCAGGTCGGTTCAACAAATGCAATCGTGTCGCAGGTGAAGGATCGTAAATCGTGGATTTTGTTGAGAAAACATCCGTCACCGTTACGGAAACAGGGATTGGTCGATCGATCGATCACGCGATTCGGATATCTGTATGGGTAATTAAGAATATGGAAAGGAAAAGGGAAAATGTTCTACCCAGTTGAAAGTCACGTGACCACCCTGTTCCCCTAGACTGATCGATTCGAGATAATTTTCTAGGAAGTATGATTAATAAAAGCCAGCTGAAAAGTCAATAAACGGCCCGGCAGGGTGACAACTCTGTCGAATATGGGATACGCCTATCTGTTTACATGCAGCCGTGCATGGACGTACCCTCTGGACTGATGGATGGACGTGTATTTGCCAAAACGGCAAACGTGACGTAGAACGAAACGCGAGTGGATGGCGCAGCCGATACAACAAAATAAAAGCTATCAGAGGTGACAATCCGCGAGCGACAAATCAGCCTGTATATTTAATGCCTCTGGCGAAACGCGCGCACGCACACCGCCATCTCCTTCTCTCTCTCTCTCTCTCTCTCTCTCTCTCTCTCTCTCTCTCTCTCTCTCTCTCTCTCTCTCTCTCTCTCTCT
>JAYRCB010000305.1:56644-73158 GCA_036026315.1 Trachelus stipa | reverse complement strand
CTCTCTCTCTCTCTCTCTCTCTCTCTCTCTCTCTCTCTCTCTCTCTCTCTCTCTCTCTCTCTCTCTCTCTCTCTTGCTCCATTGCTCCCGCAGTATCGCGCTCTCGGTCACTCTGGTCCTGACAATGTTGCACTCTGTTATTCCCGGCACTGTCGCGCACATTGCTCCCCTATTTGTACAATCTAGCGCAATCAGTGCTATTATATTAATATTTATACGTTCATCCCGGCGACGTTCGTCGACGATACCGGGCCAATCGAAATTGCGTCACGAACTCTCCATTATGCAGAGATCAACCCCAATAGGTTGCGACCGGGTGAACTTTTCTCGTCGTTTCCTTTAGGCTTTTCTCTGATTTTTTTATATTTTCAAAAATTCTAACAAAAAATTGAGCCCCCTCCTCCTGGGGTGAGTTCGGTGGGGAAACGTTGAGCGTTCAGGCTCGAGCGCTTTGGTCACCAAGCCGTGAAACCGAGCAAGCCGCTAAATTCGATCAAAGTAAAACTACCCTTAAATTTATATAGAATTGCAAGTGCGAGTCGACGACGGGGTTGCCGGGAGTTGGAGTAGCAACTCTTGGAGCTAAATGGAGGCAGCACGCTTTGACAGATGCGCGAGGACCCTCCAGACCAAATCCCAATTCTCGTGGCCCTCGGGGCGTCGCGCATTTATATTTCCTATTGGTTATTAGATCGGGGATAGATATTGTAATCAGGTTTTTAAGCGAGCACCCCCGTGCCGCGGGTGTTGTTTTTCGTACGTGCGTGCGTGCGTGCGTGCGTGCGTGCGTGCGTGCTCAGGGACGTGCGTGTGTCGTGTGCCCGAATGTAGTGTGCATAAGGGGTCGCTACACCCCCCGGCGTGCAGGACCGTCGGTGTCGGACGTAATGCGCCGCTTCGCTACGGAATTAAACGATGACTGCCTGCTGAGTTTTTGTCGACTAATATTTATTGTAAGGCCACCCGGTATCGATCGGCCAGTCTCGAAATTACAGGTTGCCCTTTCGGTGGCTCCAACTTTTAAATCGCACATCGAACAAAGCCCTGAGGTTGTAGAAGAGCGATCCGCAGGACTGCCGACGTCACCGTCGTCGCCATTAACATCCTGAACATCATCATCGACATCAGGATCCCCTTGCTCGGATTACTCCCTGCAACCCTATCTGGCTTCGCTCCCACATCCCTCCTGTAACAACCGGGCGCAGCATCCTCGTTAGTCTTGGTTAGGATTTTTCAGGACGAATGACAGGCGAATCGCGGCTGGTGACTTGGCGCCATTTTTCCTATTGGAAAATTGGAGTCGATTGCGAATTGCAGGGTAGATTTCTATGGCGCGCCCTTCTCCCCAATCAAAATTTCATTTCCTCCCATTCGAATTGCTCATCCGCTCGCTCTGCCCTATGGAAATACCGTACGCTGTCACCCTGCCAAGTTTTGACTCTGCCCCGATTTCCTGATCGGTCCTATTCATTAAAAAAAAACTTTTTTCCTTTTTTTAAAATTGCCCAAAAATTCAATCCGAACCGCCGAGACAAAGTCTTTTCGAACGATGCAGAATCCAATTGCAGTTGCGACTGTTGTGGCTCACGGGCCAATAAAGGGCAGCCGAAGGCAAGCAGACGAGTGAAGTCTGCCCAGAGTCTAGAATTATGCATTATGCCAAATGCACTCGCTAAGCAGTATCATCGCGTCCATGCTGATCTAAGGTAGATAACCGTGCGATCCCTCGAGATCATTTCATGATTCCATGATTCGCGATCCTCATGCGATCGAGGATCGCGGTAACAAGCCGATCGTGACTCGCGGCTTTGTACGGTAGCTTATTCGCGAGCTGTTGCTTGTTTCTTCCTTCCCCCTTTCTCCCTCCTCCAACACCCCCCTCCCCGACCACCCTCCGGCTCTCGATCCTCTTACGCGATTGGTGATCCAGCAGCCACTTTGCCACCACTTACTTCTTCCTCGACCCCCCTTTATGCTCACCTCTTATTTCAGCACACTCGCAGCCAGATCCCTAAACGATCTCTCCCGTCGACCCTTCGAATCACTTTCTACGATCGCTCCTATTGATTTAGCGAGGCGGCTACCAGATCGAAGATCCAACTTTTCCAAGAGACTAGATCGTTAACCATGTAGAAAGATCCTACGTATCCATGTACGAATACGTCGGATTTACGACTCCCTCGTGTCTTGCATGTAGATGCAGCCGGTAGTCGGGAGTCGGGGAGTGGGGGAAGAGGGGAAAGAGGGGAAAGAGGGGAATAGCTTGAGAGTAGAAGACGGAAGGACGTGTAGGTGGTGGAGGTGGCGGGTGGGGTTGGGGGGAGGTATCTACGGTGGGAGGGTGGGATTCAGAATTAATAATTGTTTCTCTGTTAGATCGAGCCTGATGATACCTTGGGAGAAATCGGATCGCATGTCTGCCTCGAATCTTTCCGCCATCTTGCTGAAACTTTTTTGTCGGAGGAGCGGCGAACGGCGAAAACCAAGTCTGCGATTACATTCCCTTATAAATATGCAAATATGCGAGGCTGGGAGGAGAATCGGGCTGGATCGCGGTGGTGGGGATGGTGGGGATGGGTTGGGTTAGGCAGGCAAAAGGGAGTCAAACCGTAAAAATAGAGAGTATCACGCTAATAATTATTGATTAGGTATTCGTGACCGACTCGCTCTTGCGAGACCGCCTCCTCTCTGCGAGCCACAACTGCTCGACCCTTTCTCACCCTCCCTTCCCTCCCTCCGCACCTAATCCATGTTACATCCATATTCCACATTTACTTCTCCCCTTCTCTCCTCCTCGATTCCGATTACCCAAATTTGCAGGAATCCACCAAAAATTACACTTCGCCTCCGTAACACTTGAGTCCGCTGATCGGGGGGGGGGGGGGGGTTCTTAATACGCCAAGAGAAGCAACCCTTGAACACCTCCTGATCTCCTGGTAAGGTACCTTCCTGCTAACTCAGGTGCCGATCAATTAGCCACGTGGAGGATGCGCCTTCGTGCGATTCAAAGAGAAATCGAAAATTTTTTTATTTTACCTACTTTACAGAATTTCTTTAGCAGTGTATAGTCTTCCTACTCGTTTTCTCTTTTTCCACTTTTATGGGAAATTTCAAGCAGAACGTAGCATGCAGCAAGTCGCGGGATATCGGGACGCGTCGTGGGCTCCTTGTGCCCTGACGCAGGCATCGGCGTCCCGACGGCGCGTAATGCCCTGTTTGCGAGTTTTGCTTTGCCCCATGCAGTAATTCCTGTAATTTTGACTTTTCGCCAAGCACAGGGTGCGTTCTCGCGCATCGCTACCAGTCTTTACTCCCCCCCCCCCTCCTTCACTTCTCTCTCTCTCTCTCTCTCTCTCTCTCTCGCTCTCTCCGTCACTCTCCTCTCGACTCTATTATTCTTTTCGATCCTCTCGCACATCCTATATAAGTACATAGATATACACATACGTGATATACGTTGATGCGCAGCCACGTGTGTGCTGACCGTGTGCAGCCACTCTGCACATTATCATTCAACATACTCTTCCCCACTTATCCCCTCCAGGACGCAGCCACCACGTGTCCTTCTTCCTCTCGGAGTTTCCTGCTCCTCGCTCCTCACTTCTCACTCTACGATTCTTGCACGAATCTCTAGTCGCCCATCCCCACGTACTTAGCCACAATTCGCGAGATGGAAATTTCGCAAAATCATTCGCGATTTACGTAGGGGTAAACACACTTGGCGATCTCGCCGATTTCCAGGATGGCCAATAACTATATACTATTATCAAGCCGACTTCTTTAGTCTCAGCGAGAAATCGGGCTGAGCCTCCGTACAGGTAAGCTGGCCCTGCGTGACTCTAATACGATCCTTTGATATCTTACGGGTTTGCATTGTAAACTGTAAGAAGGGATTCTTGAGGTCTCGTGAAAACGCGATCTCCCCGATATCTCTTGTTTTCCTGCTGCAGCATCAAAATTGCCCATAGTCTGTATTCACGTTGCTCTAGTTGATTCGAGTTAAATCTTCGGGAGTCCCGACAGTTCCCAGTGTCCAGTCAGTCAAGATCGTGAGAATCGCTATAGCCAAGGGATTGATATCTCCTCCTCCTTGACTTCTTCCAGCTTGACCTTTTGAACCAGGCGGCCATTGTTACTCGTAAGGCTGACCGAGCACGTTCTCAAAACAATTGCGCAAACATTATCGTAATGTCGTTTATCGATCGTAATCATAGCCGAATAAATATTCGCGAATTAGATACGACTCTGTGTGTGAGTCACACGTGCATATGCACATTTATGCTACGGCAGTCGAATATATCGAAAGTTCTCGCCTTTCCGTTCACAATGTCAACGACTGTCGCTCGACGTGTAAACTGTATCGAGTACGATCGATCGAGAAAATAATTTATTCAATTTTGCTTCTTCCCTCGAAACCCATCGAATTTTCACGAAAATTAAGACTTTTTGCAGATCAACGAGAAATCCACCAGCCACCATGGTAATTCTATTGGTAATCGATGAGTTTTCAATTGTTTCTCTAACGAAGGAGGAAGTCGTAGCCAGCGGCAGTTGACGACCCGCGGCCGCGGGGATAGGTAGACGCGCAAATGCGTCGCTCGTGCGACCTGCCACGCGTAAATGCGTTTGCCCCTTAAGGCAATACGGACTCCCGTGTTTCACCTGGCAGTATTTTATTGCTTGGAAGTCATACGCGAAACACAAACACAACGGTAAATCACTCGTATCGCTCCTGGCCGTTAACTTTAATTTACGCGCCTATTTCTCTATGACTTTATATTTCCCATTAGCGGAATAAACTGACCTAATTTAACCTGCGCATCGCGACTTCCCACAAACTTCTTCCTATCGCGTAATACGAGGCGATCGATCGACCATAACGGGAATCGCAACGCGATATTTCCCCAGGTCCACCTCGGCTCCCGTCTACGTGTCGGTTAACCTGCCGATTCGATTATCGCGATTACGATCAGCCGAAATTTACGTAGCAAGAGTTTCGGTAGCCAGAGGATATTCTGGGATGCTGCGGCGGCTGCATCTTGATACTTTCCCGTGCATTGGAATAACGTATAGGCTGGCTGACGAAACGAAAAATCTTAAGGCTGATCCACAGGCGGTTCGTTCACTCAAGTAACTGTGCTCTCTCTTGCGACGGACTGAATGTTTTCGAAAAGGTTGAAAGGAGTGACGTCACACGGGAGCTCGGCTAATTAGTTTACATGGAAACTGCGCGCCGTACGAGGGAAGCCCTCGTGGAATTAAAAAGCCAGAGAGGCGTCGAGTGGCCAGTACGCACTGTGGGTATACGTGCACTTTGAGTGGTATCGGACGTTCGATAGAAATTGGCACATACGATCCATGTGTGTTCGATGTGTGCGCACTGAGTCTGGTACGTTTTATATGCCTCGCTGATATAGCTATAGGCTGGACACTTAAGATAGTCAGTAGATTTGGAGCAGCTGCTCTAGGTAACGTCGATATATCTCTGGGGAGCAGCAAGTGCAAGCAAGTGCAAGCAAATGCAGTTCCAAAGCGCACGCGGCACGTTGCGAGCGGCACGTTGCACACGTCGATCCGATCGAATGTCGAAGGTGACGTTTGCTCATGCATTTCGATGCAATTTATGTCATTTCGATGCATCTCAAGGCGAAGGATGAACCGGTGCGCCAATTGACCATGCAGAGTAACGGTATCGCTGTTGTTCCATTCTGTAGCACGGCCCTATGCATATATGGATACGCATGCGATATATGTACGTACGGGATACGTAGGTGGAATCTTTCTCAATGATTTATACAGTCGCGAACTTTGACTTCTGATCGATACCTACATGTATAATATACATAGTGACGGATAAATTTATGAACGAGGTAAATACATTTTTTTTTTACTTATTTATTACTTACAAGTCGATTGCGTGAGATCTTATAGTGAATCTTATAGGTGCTTCCAAATAAAAAGGGGCCGCCAGTTAGGTCGAGTGTCTGTACACGCGTAAATCCGTATGACGTTACTCGCGTCTATTTTCTAATCAGACCTAGTACTTCTTGGAATGTATCTGCGTATCAATCAGCTGGGTTATAAATTTTACTGAGACAATAAATAGTCTGGTTTGCGGCTCTTTCTATACGGCTCGTATAAATGGTCTGCCATGTGTGGACGATCACGTGAGCGAGCTCCTTCCCACCGCGAATCTACCGGGTGTCCCTTGAATCGCTGCAGCGTCGTGCGGAAAAATTGGCGAATGGACGGACGTGAAAAGCCTTGTGTTTCGATGGATGGGATGGGGCGAGGAGGGGGGGGGGGGGCAGAGAGGAAATAAGAAAAATGATAATGGTCGGAAATTGTGTTGGGACGAAGAGTCCTTGGAAAAGGAATAAAAATATGTCGGTTCTCCTATCGAAAGGCGACGGTGGCGGCGTCGGTTCGTTTTACCCTTAGTTATAACCCCGTGACGTTCCCATGGCATAAACAAAGCGCAACCGCCAATTCCCAAGATGAAATATTATAAGTAATAACATATATCTATATGGTGGTTGGTTCCCCGTTCGACTCGAGCAGGATAATAACACGGCACTAAACTATGGCCGATACGTACCTATATATAATTGTATAATTATTATTAATGATATCAGAGCCCTTATGCTTAAACGCGCCGAGATATGTATTTCTCGACTAAACGAAGACTTCTTTCTTCTCCTCCTTCTCCCTCCCCTTCGAACTCCTCACCTCCCCTCCTTTTTCTATAGGACGAGAGACTTATTCACCTCCCGAAGGAGACGCGCGGACGTCAAGGACTTGAGGGTTGTCAGGCGTCGTTTTATGGCGAAATAAAAAAAGGAGAAAGGGACATCCTTCGTTAGAAACAGTTGAGAGAGAGGGAGAGAGAGAGAGAGAGAGAAAAAAAAAGTATCTTTGTATCATCAGCCAACCGATTGCGCCCATCCTTTTATGTAAATCTAATATTTATCCAGGCCAGACCCCATTGGGCACTGTTGTCTCACTTGTGATTTTCTCATGAAAAAAAGGAGCGCACGTTCCCAACGGGAATTGTCAACCCCGGTATTAGGTGAGGTGTACAAGGTAACCGCGAGTTTCGTACGACAGGTGGATCGTAGGGGTGGTTGAAGGGGTTGCCAAGGTTGTCTAGTTATTTTTTAGAGTCTAGTCTAGAAATAGCTCTATAATGTGGGTGGTATATCTGTATGTGGATACCGTGGAGAGAAGCAACGACGTGCTGTCCAGAGGATGATGCCTGGACCGAAAGAGTGATGAAGAAATTTCAAGTGGTACCATTTTTCTCCTCCAGAGAGCTCCCTCTCTCTCTTTCTCTCTCGCACGCTCTCTTACGTTCTATCGCTATTTAACGTCGGAAAAGATTAATTCCCAAAGGTAATGGCAATGGCTTCGTAATATGCCAGCCGCGCGAGACTCCATGGAATATTAAAAGAGCTCATTAACATAAGGGGACAGAAGCATACGTGTCTTTGGGATCGTGACGACGTTATTGATTACGTCCCTACGCTCTTAACGCACACGCACGGGATCTCGATATGTGGTGCGGGACGCAACAATAAAGCGGCGCGACATTACCAGGTAAAAACATACAGGTCGTTAAGAAAAAAAGAAAAGGAAAGAGAGAAAGAAAGAAAGGCGAAAAGAAGCGAGAGCGAAAGGAGCGGGGGGAGAGAGAGAGAGAGAGAGAGAGAGAGGAGAATATCGTATTGTACGGGACACACACGTATGTCACGCTGGTACCGTAACTGTACCTGCATTCCGATCTTCTGAATAATCGGGAATAATAAAAGTCCCCTTGAATGCTCTGCTACGTGTGTATACCGATCTACCAGAATTTTCAATCGCTCATTTCCATGGGAATTGACCTTTAAATTTTTAGAGTTCAAATTCTCCCGCCTTTCGCACGCTCGTTCGAAATTCCATAGACGTGCGCACCACGTGGTCCACGGGGCCGACGTGCACGGGCTGCTGCGATTGGTCGCCACTTGAGACTGCAAAAGTATAGCAAATAAAGAATCGAATGAAAATGATGGGAAGCCTCGCGAGAAATCATTAAGGCGGATTTTCCGGTACGCAGTCGTTTGATTGCCTCACGTACTAAGTATACGCACTCTGATTGCGATTATTCCGTTGGACGCGAATGTATCTCCGCGCGATACTTATCTGCCTAGAATACTTATACGTAGGCAAGTGTCTATATGGCGGATATACATACGCGCGTGATAAGCGTATCCTCATGGAGCGACCCACTGACGCTGCCAGTGGAGTAAAGAGGGAACGAAGGAACGAAGGAACGAAGGAACGATCATCCGCAATTACATGCTGAATCTTTAATGGAACGTTTCGAGCCTGGAATTAGTTGAATGCCATGGAAAGCTATCGCCACGTAATGCACAACCGCGGCTGCGCAATGCGCGCAAGATCACTCGCGGACTGGCCGACTATCCTTTTAGATATTTTTATAAACTGAGAGAGAGGGAGAGAGAACGATTTGCTCTCCTTTAACTACACTGTAATATATTAGAGTCACTCCTCAGGTACGGTTTCCGGTGCTGAGCCTTCCTCTCTTCCTCTCTCCCCCGTTCGCCCCTCGAGCCCCCCTCGCACCTCCCAAGGGCTACGGCGTTGCCAGAAACGGCTCGACCTATGAAATATTGAACCAAGTCGCAAGTGTTTCCAAGGCAGGCGCAGCTGGACCCTTTTCATCCGGCGACTTAAGGTCGATCCACAAACGGAATATCTAAAGACTTGATTAAGATTAATAAAACTCCCCTGCGTGAATACGGCTTTCTTTTCCATTGATATACTATAGAAGCGCAGAGGGTCATCGCGAGATGAGAATGAAAAATGAATATGAATTGGAAGAGAGAGAGAGAGAGAGAGAGAGAGAGAGAGAGAGGATTATGGAATATAAAAATGTTCGATGAATTTCAAAAGTAAAAATGGAGGCTGACAGGATTGAAGTTGCACTCATGTTTGAGTAAGGAATTTCGTAGATGGTCGCCCTGGGCTGTCCGTTCGAGCGACGTGAACCTTTGCTTTGTGTCTCGACTGGACACGGGACGCCAAGGGAATTCGATTTAACCAGCAGTCTATCCAGACAGCATCCACCCTCAGGAAGCAGAAGGGTGAGACACGCGTCCAAGTACGGGGTTCATCCGAGTGAAAGTGTGTCTGCCGACCTTTGAACTTTCCCGTGGTACGCGGAGACATCAACGCTCTGTTACGAAGTCGACCTGTGACTCTCTCGACTGGGATGAACTCTGACCTCTTCTTGTTTCATGTTTCCTACACCGATTCCCTGCTTGCGAGGAAATTTATAATTTCGCCCAAGTGGAGTGTAGGGCTCGATGAGGGTCGCAACCCTTGGAAGGAATCTTATTTTCGGAATCACCCTGTATGCAAGATTCTTGTATGAGCTGACAAAGGGAGTCTGTGGATATTCCTCCCCTCTCCCCTTCGTCGTCCCTATGGAAATGCAAGGTAATTTCATGCAGAACGTTTGACCATCATGGACCTCAATATCTTTATGGCTTTACGAAGACCCGCAAGCGTAAAGAGTTTAGCCCGGTTGGTCTGTTTTCAAGGGAGTATCGTATATTTTGTACTATTGGCTAACCTGTCCAGACACACGATAACTCCAGCCGTGCTCTCGTACGTAGATTCTCGATTTTCTCTAAGGTAACGAGGATAAGGACAATTTTTCCAAGGTCCGATAAGGCATTGATGTTTTTACTTCGTTCCAAAGTACTTGTAACAGACTGTCTAGAAGGAATATATTTCTGTATACTACATATATACATGTGAAAGGCAGTGATCTTTCTTAGAATCTTTTCTCCCTCGGAGCCTCCATATAATAATACTCTATATTATAGAGTAATGCACTCTGCGAAAAGAAAGGGTGGTAAGATAATAACACGGTATTTCTAGCATTCCGATAATTTCTTATAATAAATCACGCGTAAGTGGATCTTGGCGAGATGGCATAAACACACGTTACGAGAAACTGCACGTTGCGTTAAAAGTCCCTTGCCAGGAAAGATTAATGATATTTTAGTGTAAATGCCTTCCTAAGACGTTGTGCGTCTAGGACTCGATGATTTTGCATTCGTTTTGCTCGCAGCGTTAGAAAATCAAAGAAATTCACACGGCGCCGCGTCACGCAGCATCCATAAAGTCCTCTGGAGTAAGGACGATCATGTTATTTTCCTTTTTCTAACTTTGAGATCATCTTGAGATCTTATCCTTTGGCAGTTGGTTGCCAGTGTGGTGTGCGTGCATGTACGGCCGCGAGTTAGGAGGGAACGACTACGTATAACGAGTGATCCTTTGGTAGGCAACGTAAGATGAAGGTTGCACAGGATGGCGGCTATTGTGGTGGTGGCAGTGCTCGGAAGCCTGGTAATTTGGATTTTGATATTCGGTGATCTGCCTGGTACACGGTAGCATGATCGCAGACGTTTTGCACGATGTCTACGATGGCTGCTCTGGGGGCCCTGCTATTACCGCAGCCCCGATGATCAGAGGATCTCGAGACCCTCGAAAAGGGAGCCGACGGGGCTGCGTTTGATTCGACATTTTTTACGTCTAGCCAGTAGTAAGTGCAGGGCGTGGATGACCGAGTTCCTCGATGGGATCATCGACTACCTACCGCCCTTAGCATCGCCAAATTTCTTGTATCTCGTCCTGAGAACCTTCAAAATTGCACCCTGCGAATGCTAATCCCTTTGCTCATCTTCGGCACGAGAGACGCGATAAATTTGACCATCTCGAAAGTGGACCCTAAGCTGCTGACGATGATTCGTCATCGCGAGTCGATTTTGCAAAAGACGAGGGTTGAAGAAAAAGAGAAATTCGAATAAATTAACGGACGAGTAGCTAAAGACTGGTTTTCAGAGTCAGTCATTTTTGCGGGCATTACCCACTTTTCCAATTTTTCAATATATCAAGAGGTATATAAAATATATAGAATATATAATACACGTATATGTATATTCGGCGAATCGAGCTGCAGGGTAACGCAACAAGTGGCGGTTTTCACGGGTTTTCCTGGGGATGAAACGTACCGGCCCGTCCCATTCCACTCGAGGGAGGCATCCCCAGCCCATCCCGTTCCACCCCTCTTAACAGCCACAAAGCTCCTGTTCGGAATTTAAGGGTGGAAACCCTTACCACCTCTTCAGGCCGTGCTTACGGATTGAGATAGGTCGAGCCGACACGGTCAAGGCCCTCTGGACCTCGCACGATCGCACGTAGGGAGACGCGCCGACCTGATTTAAAGGGCTCCTCTTTCTCTACCCCCCCTGATGCTCCATCCCTGCGATTTTCCAACCCCTTGCTGGATACCCTCTATACCTACTAACAATTCATTCCTCCCGTTTCCCATACGGGAATCAAAGGGACGGCGCATTATATTCTCTGGACTTTTAGCGACGACGCCGGGCGTCGCCGCTGTGGCGTCGAGTAATTATCCCGAGTTGCGCGCCGATGGGAAACCACTATTAAAATCGGCCGTAGCGATTGGCCGGCTCCTGACCACGGAGAGAGGTTCGCATGATTAAGATCATCCAATGATTCCTTCTCTATAATGATAGGCTCTGTCGAGTTACCCGCTTAGGAGTGGGGACGCCCGGCGTCGCCGGCCAAGAGAAGAGCGTCGCATTATGGTGCATCGCTAAAAAGAACTTTATGCTAATGAAAATTACTGTTTCTTTCCTCTCCCCCCCCCCCTCCCCCCTTTCCTTATTCTTCTCCGTCTCTTCTGCTTTTCCTTGACTCATAATTTTCATGCGATCTTCGACGGTCCTTCCCATGACTCAGTGAGCTCTATGGATCATGGATCTTTATAGATCCTACGATCATCCTGCCTGCAGCGCGGTTCTCTTGTGTTCCACATAAAGTGGCACAGAAACCCCACGATCTATTCGCATCTTTATTGCCGCTCGATTTTGCGGTATTAGAATACGAGCGAGCGATCCAGCAGTCCTGATCCATGGATCCTTCGCAGTGCACAGTGCCTCGGATAAATTCCTCCTTATTATTCTCATTATGCCATTATAATGAAATATTAGCAGTGGAGCCAAGGAAGACGGCAGAAAGGTCGAGTCGAGAGTCTCGGGCAATGAGAGAGAAACGCAGAGCAGCGGATTGAAAAAACCATTTAGCAACTGGCCATTATAATAATACGTGATTCGTTTATCTTGGTACAGTCCAGGAGCAAATCCTCCGGTGCGATCGTCATTTCCAACTAGTTGAACCTCCTCGTCCCACTCGCAGCTTCTTCCTCTTCTACCGATTCTTTCATCTATAGTCCCGATCACAGATCGCATCTCGTTCCTTCTGGATTTCCCACGCTGATATAAAATCTAAGCTTTTATTACCTCTTTGCCATTTAATTTCCTCTCGGATTCAAGAACAATTTCTCAGGACTCCTCGCAGAGATTCCGCATGGCGTAATCCGCTTCCGGGAAAGATAGATGCGTCAACTGTTACGTAACCTCTGTGTACCATCCGGTTCGATTACGTCGTTCACCGATCCTACGGAAGCGCTTATTGAATGGACTGTACAATAATTCAGGGGTGGGAGGGATATTCCTTTGCATTACAATACGAACTCGGACTGCCTCGGTCACGTTCTCCGGATGTGTGCGTGTGGTCCAGCTCTCTGCCCTTTTATTTTTATTTTTATTTTTTTTAAATTATTTTCCTCTACTGCACCTTGGATCAGACATCAGAAATCTGCCGATGAAGGGAATTAAGAAAAAATATTCCCGGATCTATCGATCCTGGATCGAAGCCATCCCCGGAGGTATCTGTCCTAGAAGGTAGGAAATAGTTCCGGACTGTCCTGTGTGTCTAGAATCTTCGTAACGGAAGAGAAAAAAAGACCTTGGTTAATAAGTATAAATTTTGAACCGAGCGTGCTTGGGAATTTACATAAGCTGCATTATTGCCGCTTTCGCGTCGAATGCATTGGCATCACTCTAATGACTGAGCGTTCCAAGGATATTTACTTTAATATTATGGAAGAACGCTCCGGAAAAGGACGGTTTATTATGTATTTTCAATAGTCCATCTGGATCGACGTAATAATTCCCCGTCGAGTCGGTGAATCGGATCGTTACCGCGACGGGCCACGCGCGCGCGCGTATGTGTGTGTGTATGTGTGTGTGTGTGTGTGTGTGTAGTACCGCTCAGATTACTTAGAATGAGAGATACGATTGAACAATATATTTCACAGTAATAAAATCGAGAGAGCGGAGTGGAGTGACGAGTGCGCATGCGCGAACCTTATCTTCACGCTTTGAATATTCATACGGGTGACTCGTGGCCTGCAGTAAATTGTACATTATAATTTTCCGATGGATACCAATATTAATTATTTAATTGACACGATTGATGACGCTGCTCGATACGTACAATAGCCTCTAAAAATTGAAAATCTATTGATGAAATAGTGATTTTAGGTCGGATCCACTGTTAAATCCTAGTTTGTGTTATAGAAGTCTTATCGGATTTACTGTGACGTCGCAATATTGCTTGTCACATTATCACATAGAGCATGAGTTGCTTTCCAGTATGATACTGACCGATCATATTAAAGGACAGTGAATTAACGCAGGTTCCTCGATCGAAATCGAACTTAATTCTTAGTTAGAGCAACCGGATGATCGCAGGGTCGAGTCCCACTCAGGGCAGAGCAACTGGATTTTGTGTAAAAAGCACAAAGTTACATATGTACTTATTTCTTTTAGTCGTGAGTATCATTCTTTATGTAATTGCCGATAAAAAAATATATCAAATATTCCTATCGTAGTAATATTTACAAATAATTTGTTTTCTTTCTATACATTCAGTGAGTAGGCATGTCGATCGCAGCGATTCAATTAGTATAATATTTCAATGGTATAGTTATAACTGTGACGTTCAGCGACTATTCACTGACAATCAGTGAATACTAACTAATTCATTTTTAGAATGTAGAAATAGGCCGCAACCCCCTGGGAAAGGTCATTGTTAACTTGGTAAAGTTCTATTATATTAGACGAGTTTCTACGCAAGAAATGCTAAGTGATTTCCTTGTCCACGACATTAAATTCTGAATTAGAATTAATACTTGTGTTTATTGTTAGGCGCGTAAGTCGCAGCCATGACCCTCCGCCTCCTACGTATACCTTGTTATCTTTATTGTCATATCTTTTTTATATTTCATTTTTTCTCTTTTGCTCCCATTTACGCAAGCGCCTTTCATTCCTTCGAATGATTAACTTACGGTTTCAATCTGTTCTCCATTTTTTCTTTATAAAAATAAAAATAAGCCTACCCACTTCAACCACGCGCATTATATTTTTCGATATTACATTTTCCGAACGAGTGATGGATCCGATTGATGCTCCCCTACTTTTTTTTTTCGAAATAGCCCTTTTTTTTTGTTTATGGACATCGACGCGGGGGTGTCGAAGTAGGTTGAGGTCGTTCCATTTGTCATTCGAGCAAATCCCTCAGAACAGTGGAACGAAAGGGGTGGAGGTGGACGAGGAAGGGTCGCGAAGGGGAGGAGGCAGGGCTGCAAACATACGAGCGTGGAAAAACATGGCTGCCACTCTGGATTAAAACACAGCGAGGGCTCAGGAGGACTGTCGAGGGATGGAAGGTCGTGTGTGGACGCTTGACGATGGTCCAGGCTCTATACTGACATTCCCCTTCCCGTTTTAGGGGATGATGCTGCTGATGCTGCTGACGCTGGTAGTGGTACCGATAGCAACCCCTCTTGCAAATATGGACGAATTATGCCCATAAGGGTATGCGAATGTACGTGACATGTCACATTGGGGAGAGTAGGGTAACAGGCTTTGCCAATATTAAACCACCCAACACGCGCCGTGACCGTGAACGAGGTTAACATAAAGCTTAGTTCATACCGAACCATTAATATACGCATCAACAAGAGCCCAAGGGTTGAAGGAGACCCGTAAAGGGCGGATTGAGCGATCTCGAAGGTTTATACGTAATCTCAAGTCAAAGGACGTAAAGACTGAGACGATTTGTCGAACGTTTCAGGGTTTATTCGCAGGGGTTGGTACGACTCTACCCCGTAACCCACTGGCGGCAGCAACAGAATCCGTAGTCGGCAAACGAGGCCAGCGACGCAGCTACGTCGAAACAGCTAAAACCCATCGTTTTGTTTGCGATTGATTCATTCGACCACCCCTCTGTTTTTCATCCCTTGGCCCTCGGGAGGGATGCTCGCTGGGGGCGCAAACTCAAATACTATTCCGGTAGCGGCGCTAACAATGCTTTTTTTTTTCCTTTTCATTCGAGGGGGACGCAACCTGCTGTTTAGCCTACGGATGTTCGTGTACGACTCAAAATATTTAACTTTTCAAAAATCCTGGCATATAGCCTATTTTTGAATTTACGTTAGTCAGGGGAAAAAATAAAGAGCGAATTTACGAAACGAAAATCGAGTGAGTTCACCGATGGAATTCATAGGCGTCGAAAGAATTTTATTAGCTGGAACAACAGAATTCGCGCAGTCGCACTGATCCTATTATTATAGTCGACAATTATAATAATTATTTGCCTTTCCCATCGTAATAATTAATATTATGGAATAACAGAGGCGGCATTGTGCTGTCTCGTATCGTATCGTATGCTGGCGTATCGCGCGTATCATGTATCCAGAGAGAGAGAGAGAGAGAGAGGGAGAGAAAGAGAGAGAGAAAGCTACCCTCTCGCAACGCGTAACGCTAATCATCCGGCCTCGCCATCCAGTTTGTTTGTTTAGATGGAATTTCAATATTATCAACAGTATTAATTAATATTAGCGTTGTAATTAGCATAATGCGATACTTTACCGGTGTTAACGTGGTACTGCGCATTACAGTATTAATTTTGTGGAAAAACTTAACGAAGGATTTAACTTTGTATCGTTAATTCGACCCGCAATTCAGTTCGACACACGATTCTCTCTAGCCGAATGACGATTTTCATAACAGCTAAAAAATTCGTCAATCTAAGCTGCGCATTAAACATGCACGTGTCGTCCAATCTATAGAAAATGAATAGCACTGACTTATGTAACAGAACCCAGCAGGAAATAACCAAGACAACCGTAAAGGGTTGTTAGGGATGACAAGGGGTTGTAAAGGATTGTGCAGGGGTATTGCAAGGAGGTGCTTCTGAAGTGGGTGGCGGCAGAGGTGTGGGGGGGGGGGGGAGGGTTCTGGATAACGTTGAAGTAGCTTGTAAATAATTTCTGATATAATATGGTTACAAATTACCAAGTTTAATATTAAATAATTCATTTTAATACTAGCGCTTCGTACACGCAGTTGCCTGAACCCCGCGCCCAGGGGGCATCTATAAATTTCTAAAGTTAATAAATACGTAATGGCCAGCGCTGCTTTGTAGCCTGGCGTCCTCTCTCTCTCTCTCTCTCTCTCTCTCTCTCTCTCTCTCTCTCTCTCTCTCTCTCTCTCTCTCTCTCTCTCTCT